>JAODKL010000027.1:12384732-12402983 GCA_026780765.1 Petrocephalus schoutedeni | reverse complement strand
CATCACCATCACGGTCACACGCAGAAAGCAGGGGAACCTAAGGTGGAGAGCAACAGAAGGTCCATGGACGATCTGTATGGCCCCTCCCACCACCGGAGTATCTCCAGTGCTCTTGACGGTGAGTTCCAATTGCTACAGCTGTTTCCAGGAGGGATGGGTAACTGCAGCCTGTTTTACTGCTGATGTACTTTCAGTAGTTTTGTATATGCTTGCAGAAATCTCACAGTCTACCGTCATCAAGACTCTCAAATCCACAGGCAGGGAATGATTTAATGGATTAATACTGATATGCTGCATTTTCCATCACCATACCCAGAATTACTGCTGTGCCAGGTAGCACTCCCGTTTGGGAGTCTGTTCTTGGCTCTTTCTTGTTGCACTGTCAGATGGTGTAAGGTGCATGTTATTTATGCCAGAGGTGGAGAGAGCTCAGGTCCAGAAAGACAAAATCCAGACCAAGATATTGTTTCAACCAACCTGTTGAGCACCCTGTGACTGTTACTCTTTATGCTCAACTGGTTGGTTGAAACAAAACCTCTGTCTGGACTTCTGCTTTCTGGACCTGAACTATCCACCCGATTTATTATGCATTTTACCAGTGTAGGAACAGCATGGTCTCTCTTTCCGTATCAATTGAGAACAGACACCTCATGCTTAGAGGCCTCGCATGACAGGGCTCCTGCTCCTTCTTTGGCTCCTGCCCCAGATCAGCCTGCTCACCTGGACACTCTATCCTTAACCACCCCTGTTGTGCTGCAAAAAAATCGCTGAACCGGTATAGGTGTTGTGATAGTATCTCCCAGACGTCCATCTCTCACCAAACAGTTGAGCAATGTTTATCTAACGTGGAAGTCGCTAGGTGGCCTCGGGCAACGTGGTTACGAAGATAAAAGCCGGAATAATAAATCTGAAGTTGAATTTACAGGCCATGCTTATCATCTCCACCACTGGTTAACTGGGGGTTTCTGCATTACCTCCTTTGGTGTATGACTCCTTCAGATTGGGGGGTCGGGGGGGTGACCTCTTTCGTTTCACTTGTACCTTTTCCCCAATTCAGCACTGACTTTTTTTAGCCGTTCTGCTGACCTTATGCCCTCCCCACCTGTCTGTTGGCTCCATACCCACTCCCTTCCCCAAATGAAGTCGCTGTTCCTCTTCCACACCGTGTGTTGCCCGTATTACATGGTCCTGTTTGCTGTCCCAAACCTCGTCTCCCTGGATCCCCCTGTAGCCTCTGTAAGCCCCCCACCCCCACCCAGTGGAGTACCATGGGACTAAGGGTCTTTTCTAGGTCGTGAGCCGGCCTTCTGTTGCAGGGTCGGGTAACACTTTCGCTCCGTCTTCCCACGGTCAAAAAGAAATGGAACCGTTTCTGTGGGATGGGATTGTCCATTAGGTCCAGTTCAGCCCCAGGGCCAGAGGATGCAGCAGAAGGCGGCCTGCTCTCAGTATGTCTGGCTGGTATTTAATATGGTAATTACCACGTGTATCAGTTTCTCTCCCATCAGAACTGGTTAAAAACACTCCTTGGCAAAGCATTCTCCAAAATGTCGTTGGACCTGTTTCCTTTATTTTCCACCGAATGCACCCCTGTCCCTTCAAATGGGAATCAGCTGGATGACGCCTGTTGGTATTTCTGCATCCTTTGAGGTCTGTGATTTATGTCGTTTTCACTGCATGTGGTGGATCGGGTTACTGGTGAATTTACTGGTGAGTTTCTAGGTGAACCCAAATTAAACCCAACACTCTTATTCGTATTTCTTAGTTTGCTGCTGGAAGTCCTGATTTTGGCTTTTGGTTTCCTTAAACACATTTCAAAGTTTCTGATTTACTTCAGGTCTGTAATCCAACTGAAGATGATTTAAAAGGTATTTGGGGGTTGGTTGTGCACAGACTAAGGGGGTCTGCATTCCATGGTGGCCATAGAGAGGGCAGGTCTGGCAGCAGGGGCTTGGTGGTCAAACTGGCTTTCTCCACCTGATGTATTATTGGCTGCTGTAGCTGTCGGGTTTCACCTATTATATTCCCTCAATAGTGGGCTTCAAAGAGTACTCACAAATGAGCTTGTAATTGGCTTGTCCTGCGGAACCTTCCACCTGCTCCAAACCACACTCTTGGGAGCATGTATTGGGACAGAAGCTTGGATGTTCTTTCCCACTGGCTTTTACAACAGAACCATTGAATGATCCTGTTCTGGAATGAGAGTTGCACTGTAAACCCGGAACCCCTGTATATCTGTATGTTGACATTTCATTTTTTGCTTGCTTTGATTTGTTCTAAGCTGTTTGTGCAATCCTATTGCATTATCTAAAACTGGAAAACTATAAAATTCCAAATGAAGACCCAATGACGTTCTCTGACTAGATGATGGTGCCCGTGGTTGCCCGTCTGACTGTTGTTTATGCCCTGTCTGTATTGGTAGAAACGGCCCATTGAGCCGCACAGGAGAGCCACTGTTTTGTTATGTTAATGAGCCCACGCAGAAAGACCTTTTCGCTCTGGATGAATGGGCGGGATTCTATTTTTGAAAGGCCCCCACCCCCTGTTTCACGCTTCATTCATTTACTGCAAATAGCTGCTGCCATAGAGATTTTGCGGATTAGAATGTAGGCTTTTCAGGTTTGCTCCTTGTTTCGGAGTAAAGGGGTCTCTCATATTCCCAAAGCGGCCGCTCTGTCATGACTACGTCTGGGTTTGGAACATCTGGTCTGCTTGGGTAGCAGACAGAGTTCCTCTGGAGTGGATATCTCTGGCACTCCAGCAGTGCTGGTGGTCCGTATGGTGGTGCGATAGAGGCAGCAGGACAGGAACTCGGCACAAGCATGCCAGTGACATTTGTATTCCAAACCACCTGTTTCCAAAATGTCTTACTGATGTCACCGCAAAAGTATATTCAAATATGTAGTGGATTTGGTTACGCAGATCTAATATGCATACCTCCAGTGTTAGTTCATGGTGATGTGGTTGATGCAGTCTGGTTACGTATCTGTATGTAAGATCGGCTTTGTTCTGGAATCCCATCCTACAGTCTAGCTGAGGGACACTCCCTTCAGGAGCAGCCAAGCCAGTCTGTTTTTATTTCTTTTGGGAAGAACTCACAGGACCGTTTTAGGCATTTTTTTTTCATGTGGTTTGAAGGAAAAGTGGATTGCAAGACTACCTTGAAAATGATCTAAGTGGTCTGTTTCTCAGGGGATTACCAGTGCCCATGGTCCATTAGCAGGATGACGGGGCCTCTTGACCTGGGATATCTTGTCTACATTGGGAGGACATCCTTCCAAGATGTTCTTCACTAAAGGAATTCCCTAGCCTGTTTGAATTCACTGAGCAGTTCTAGTGGCAAGAAGTGATGCAGTAATGATTGCAACAGATGACACCAGAACGGCATAAATAAACAAAAGGGTCAGGCCATGTGTAAAGTTTACGCCCTGAGGTCGGAGAATGTGACTCCAGGCTGAAGTAGTTAGGCTCCTAGGACGCCGTGGCTTCTTGTTCTTAGGGGAAACGTAAGCTGATTGGAAAGGAAGGAGGTCAGCTAGAGGGTGGCTCAGACCAGCTGCTCTTCTTGCATGTTTGGGGGAGGCTGGAGGAGAAGTGGGGTGGGGGGGGGGGGGGGGGGGGCACCATGGTAACAGTAATTATCATCCAGCTGACTGCTGGCAAATCCGGTCCCAGCACGAGAAGTGGGGCAGCACTGAGCCCTCTCCAGAGGGAGGGGGGTGTTTAAAGGACCCTTTTGTTAGGCACATCAAAGGAGAGGGAGCCTGCTGTCCTGCATCTGCTTATGCTTCTCCTCCACTCTCCTAAAACTGAGCATCCACCAGGCCATGTGAGGGAATACAGGCCCGACGTGGAATCGTGTGCCAGGCCTTCTGTCTGGTGCCTACTTGGGCGTCGCACAGAGGGGTTATAGCATCAGCTGCCCACCCTTTAGGGATGTGCACGCATCTGTTCATTAGGTCCCTGTATTGCCACAATGATAGGTGTCACTGGTGCACATTTGCCTTGCAAATTCACTATTAGAATTTTTAAATATGGTAACAGGGCTAGAAATTAAGCTCAGTCACATGCCTGGGGCGAATAATTTAAATGAAGGCCAAGTACAAAAAACTGATCACTACCCTGGTTAAAAAAAAAAAGGCATGTCAGGAAGGAAGTAGCACATTTGGCTAGTAACAGAAATACTACAACAGTACAAAAGTACAAAACTAGTTCCTCCCCAGTATGGTGGCATTGGAGTGTGTGTTAGAACATGTATTAGAAAAATGAATTTACCCAGGACAGGAGTAATGGGCAACTGCTCTGCTTAAGCTGCACCTGTTCTGACAAAGGACTTCAAGTTGTGGTCAGATTTGCAATTAAAATACAAATTGAGGTTGGCTTTTAAGTACGACTGTGTATGTCTCAGTTGATAATGAATATTTCAGAAGATAATTTTAAAAGGGGTAACTGAAAACACGGTGAGCAGTAGAACTTTCTGTAATATGTGGTATCACAGGGTACGAGGTTAAAAGGTGGATGGATCTGGCTTGCCATTTTAGTCAGAATTCCCTTTGAAGGTTTGTTTACCGTGTTTTCATGCATGACGGTTCCCCCTCTGCATCAAGATCTCCTGAACTGCTGCATCCTATCAGCAACACGGAAGACCCTGAATGCACCAAGCCAGCAGAAGAATGCAGCATGTAACGCCTTGGCCGAGATCTGTGGAGATTCCTGTTGCATTTCTGCCATACCTCCAGGTGCGGGGGGTGGGCGTGTCTTACGGCATGGTCCTTCAAGCACGGTCCTCACTTCACCTCACTTCACGGTCCTCCTGCCGCCGTTCCTCCGCAGAAGGTTGATGGCATATTAAGCGCGGTGCCGGTGGATGGTGGGACGTGGGCTGAGAGGCACGCTGGAGATCAGAGGCGCTGGCAGCACGCTCTTATCTCCCTGCATTAAACTTTCATGCGAGCCATTTATACTGCAGAACAGAGAGCCGACCGTTCATCACATCTGCTGAGATGCCATTCGGGGGAACCGAAGTCATATTCCACATCATTAAAAACATGTCCTCATTAGTGCTATGGAGGCTCCTCGCCTCTGCTGAGAACTGGCCCAGAGGATGATGGAACTGCAGGCGTACGCGTGGTCTACCACGGTCTGGCCTCAGCGAGGAGCATGCTAGTCTTTCGCAGCGTCTTGATACTCTAGACTTGAGAACAGTGTAGGCATTCACCTGCAAATAAAACTTAAGCTCAGTGAATGTAGTAAAGCCAGGTGTCGTTCCCTACCAGGAATCTTCTCCATTCAGATGCCTGTGGTGACACGTACATCTCATTGACACTATTTCATTTGGCCTAGAGTTCAAGCTCCTTGTTGAAGATCCCCGCTTCGGATTTCTTCAGCAGAAAACCGTTTCATACACGAAACCATCTGTGCTCTCAGTGTTCTCGGTACATTTGAATGCCATGTTAAGCACCTTTTCTACTCGGGCCCGAGAACCTCGTAGAGTAGAAAAACTGTCAAGCAGTGTAACTCCATGCCCGAGGTCTCCTTCAGACATTGAGCATTGTTCTTCCGAGCCCTACAAGTCTTTTGTGCTTTTTCGTGTCTAAATGTATTACTAATGGGTCACTAAAACCAGTAAACTTGGATTCAACTGCCAATTTTAGACAAATGCATGAAGTGAACTAAAACCTTAGTTCCTCCCTTTAGGAACATGAGGTTCCATATTCCCGAATAATAGGAGAAAGAGGATCACAGATATGCATATATGGTTCTTTTGTGGTGTGTTTTCTCACACTTCTGAGCCAGGCAGAAGCAATGCAAAGTAACCTAATAACTGCGGACGACTGTCCCGCCTTGCCTCGTGTTGGAAACCTATTTGGAAGCCAATGGAATGTGTCAGGTAAACATGTCAAGGCACAGTGCTTATGTAAGATCTGTTAGATCTTCTGCGTGATGCATCTTCTCCAGGAAACCTTGTTTATCAGGTCATAATCTTCTAGGAGATGCAAAGGCATAGCAAACAGAAAGACGGTAGAGGCATTCCTTTTCTGATGAAAGTACTTGTGGATGGAATGATGCTTATTGCAAAAAACACAGTAGCTTATATTAGCATCACGCAGGTCGAATCTGGATGAAAGCCCAGCTAACGGCTAAGAAGTTTTCAAAGTTCAAAGTTTTTACATGCAACTAGGACCAGTGCAGGGTCACAGGGGTGGGCACAAGCCCGGGATTAACCCAGGATGGGGCATCAAGTATATAGACGATTCACACTTATAGGTGTTTTGGTTGGCAACTCCAATTCACCTTAGCATGTTTTTGGACTGTTTTTGGACTTTTGGGGGGGTTGGGGACCCCCCAGAGAGAACAGACAAACTCCAAGCATGCAGACCTGAGCTGGAAACTCAAGCCCTGGTCTGGAGAGGTGTGTGGCAGCCATGCTAGTCACTGCACTGCCATGCCACCCCACCAGTTTCAAAATAGCTTTTAATTCAGAAAAGTCTGCAAAAGGAAGGTTGGCAGCCGGTTTTAGTATGAGTTGCTCTGAAGTTACAAAATTGGTCTTCGGGCCACATGAATGCAGGCAGGATCCTGCAGCCTTTCACCGAAGCAAAGTGAGTTAAACTGCTACAGTAAATACGCATGAGTCACATGGCACAGGCCATAAACCAGGCGGTGAGTCACCTGGGCGGATTAACGCTGCAAGCCTACAGGCGAGGATAGAACTGGGTCCAAGCACGTTCAGCTGGCTCTGCTGGATAGCTAAAGGTCAGAGTCTGCTCTTGGTTTATCACCAGTGAATATGCCTGGTGTATGAGCCCTAGTGACCAGCAGGAGGTGCTCTTCCTCACATGCATATGCAGGTGGATTGCATAAACTCTGTCTCCTTTCCATGGAACACTGTCTTGTCTGCATTTCTGTGCTGTGTGTCCAGCTGTTACCATGGATAACAGTTCCACGGGTCAGATCCTTCTGGAACTGCAGGTCAGCATCTCACGTGAACACACTGCTCTACACAGTAAAATCATTTGCATATTTCCAGATCTCTTTGTGCTTCATTTCAATGCTTTCCCATGCTGCAGAAATTCCATCACGCTTTGTACACATTGCGTTTAATAATGTACATGCGCCTTTCATGTTCATTGTTAAATATTTATTTAGCATTCTGCTCTACTTTTTAGAAAAGTCATCAGGAGCAGGCCTGTCATTCTGAGTAGTGTGAGACATTTATCAGCACAGCCCTCTGTCAGTATGGCTGACATTAAAGGGTGTGTGATAGTATCTATTAAAAAAACCAACCTGATTCACAGGAGTCCAATGACAGTGAGCATACTACTTATGTAACCCTGTTATCCATTATAACCAGAGATGATTAGGTTATACTCAGCTTCTGTTGAGCCAGGAGACAGACTGTTGGAGTCACATTTATGTAGACCATCTCCCAATCACTCCTGCTGGCCAGTCCTTTTCAGCTGAGAAACAAAAAATAAATAAACACACAAACATGCTCGTAACAGTGATATGTGCTAGGCATTAGATGTTGCAGACACAGATAGTGCTACTTCCCTGCTAACAACTACTAACAAAATTTGTTCGTTTATGTAACCTGTATTTTAAAAAAGGTAAAGAGACGACAGCATGACATCTCCAGAAACTGCAAAGCAAGGCTCATTCTTTTCCCCAACACAGTCTTGCTGGTTGTAATGTCCAAAAAGCTTGTGGGAATTTCTACTTACACATGAAATGTCCTTTGATTGGGTTCAGGTAACCAACCAGATTATAGAGGAGGTGTGTCCAAGACATCTGATTGGTTGGTCTGATATCTGACACAATATGTGATTGGTTATCTCTCTGAAATAATAATTTTTTGTTTAAGAAACTTTTTCAAGTAAAATTCCCATGAAAGCTAACCAAGGCAGCAAGCTTAATTAGCTACCGAATGGCCTGTAAGCCTGTCAGGGAAGCCTTTTCAATATTCCAGCTCAATACATATGAACAGTATCTTTTACATACTACGCTTTTGGCTATAATTTCTAACTGGCTTTCGGTTATAATGACTATATTTTGCGTTGCAGGAAACGGGAAACTGGAGGCATCAAAGCAACACGAATATACAAATAAAGTGTTCCGACTGTAGAAAGCAAATGTCAGCATGGAACAAAGCAATATCCCAGACATTCCCGAATATAGGAAGTCCGGGAAAATGAGGACGTACAGTCACCCTACTATAGGGTTATAGGCAGCACATTGTATACCAACATTCTTAGGAGTTTCCTCTCATGTGCTGTGAATGTTCTCAGGCGATAAGCTCAGCCTTCCCAGACTGGGAGCTAGTTATCATACCATCAGGCACCAGCCCATCGTTCTTTACCCAACTCTGTGCAGCCAAGAGTTTCATTAAGAATGTCAATGAGAGCGATGTGCTTTAATTCTCCACTAACTGTTAACATTTCAGGATGACAGCCATTTGAAGCTTTTAATATTTTGGTCGAGACGCAGGGCCGTGTGACCGCACGTCTGCCATCTCGATTCAGTAGAACTGATATTTTTCCCCGTCCATTTTTTCCCTTTAGATTCAACTTCCAACTACGTCAGGCAGCTGGAAAGCAAAGTTCGGATGTTACAGGATGACGACAAGCTTCTGTCACAGGTAAAAGTCCATAATACCGCGGAGCTTCCATGACACAGGCAAGGCCCCTGCTGTTCTGTACGTGTCATTTAGCCTAAGTGTCGGCATCTGAAACGTCAGCGATCAGTTTCTTCTGGTATCGGCATGGATGAGAGAACTGAATACTCTGTACTTTAGGGAAATGATGTTATTTAGCTACTCTTTTGCTCATGATGTTTTTATATAAATGTTTACAGATGCTGTATTATTTATATTGTTTCATATTGTCCAAGAGTGGTGTACGTTTTTGTAAACTTAATGCAAATTCAATAATATATATATTATACATACATATAACCAATGCTGTGACATAATGAAGTAAAAATGTGGCTTCGTCTGAGGGGCTTAGGCTGATTCAAGTGATATCAGATATTGAGATCCCTTTCGAATCATGCCTGTGGAATCTGCTAAGTGGCCAATCAGATTAAAGTGCCCCCGTAAGAAGAATGGAGGGATCACCCACATGACCTACGGACTGTCCTGCAAATTATAGAGAAGGTCATTCATAGTTGCTGTTCTCTCCTCCTCAGCCACGTACCCGCTATAGTTTGCCAAAGATGCCAACAAAGGTAACCATCTGAGAGCCCCGCGGGCTCGGGGTGCCCCTATCGGTGTCTGGGACTCTTTCCCTTTGCCAGCAGAGTGCTTGTGGCACCTTCTTGCCCGTAGGCAGTGCACAGTGAGGTGATGGGCAGTGTTGAGAGCTTCCTGCTGTGAATTGCTTTGTGTGGGAAATATGTGGCTGCTTGTGTTGGTGGGGGGGGTGAAATGCGTATTGTTGTCAGTCGCTCAAACCACCCTTCGTGTAAAGCTCAGCTTCTCCCTTCGCACATTTTCATTTTCTCTTATTCAGAATGTAAACGGTTCTCTTTTGATCATTTTTGTATTTCTTTCGGGGCAGATCGGAGTTCTAGACTTTGTGAAGATGTTGAGTGGGGTTACGTAAGATCAGACGCTTATCTCGCTGAACTGTAATCTTGAGGGGAACATTATGGGCTGTCGGCACATGCATGCACAGCAGTACAGTTATTTGAGGGTAACTGAGTGAAGCTGGGATGGAGAGTTTTTGGCTTGTGGAGGTCAGAAAAGAACTTCCTCTTTCCCATAATGGGAACATAATCTATGTCGTTATTTGCCTCTCAGTGGTTGCTGGATTGGGTTGCGTGTAGAGAAGAGGTATGACGTGAAACCACCCCCCCTTAGAGCATCTTCTTTGTCCAACAGGGTAGCACCACTGGGCTGAGACCTCTGAGGAAAGGCCTGCCTCTTTGCCACTCGGAATCACAGCTGTCCTTTTTATCCCAGCACCAAGAAGAAGCACCAGATGTGTGTACTACCAACAGGACACAAGCTTACACTTTCGTTCCTAATTCTGAGCGGCGTACTGAAAGTGCTGTACTTACACATGAACTATGCTATGCTTCCTCGGCAGGGCAGTGCCAGAATCACATCCAGTGGCATCCCTGCTAAGGCCGGACTACTGCCAGCAGGCCAGAAACCAGAGGCTGTGGTTCACGCCATGAAAGTAGGACGGTGGAGCCATCTGTCCCACAACTAAACATATTAAAACTTGGCAAGCCCTTGACTAAGCTCTGGCAAGAATTTTATCTGTAGTGTTAACTTGGTGTTCATCTGCACCCAGACTGAAGGCCGTGGAAGGTCCTTAAACAGTCCCTGCACACTGTAGTGATCAGGGATTCTTTTTTTGCATTTTCTTTTAGAGAACCGCAGAATTATACATGCTCCTTTTATGCAAACATGGTGCCAAGTTGAAACGTTTTCTTCTCTCTACTTTTCCAGTTTTCTGGATGATTCAAAGCCCCTAGGCCATGTATTAATAAGTTTGGCTGATCCTTAGAAATTTCACCCTTCAGTTCTTGGCTTTTGCAGGTACTTGAGGTCCATGAAAACCTGGATAAGCAAATTCCTGAAGACTACGAGGAAGACCTCACAGAAAAAGAGAAGGCCATTGTCCGAGAGATGTGTAACGTACGTAGAGTCATATTTCAGCCTTTACTTTTACACCGCCCCAATACTGTATTCTTTGACCTCTTCAGTTTTTCAAGATACATTTTGATGCATTATGTCCACATATGCACATCTGCTTATATGGTACTGCTATCCAGTGATTACTGCCACTTTTTACCTACGTTTTACCCATTAACCGTTCACTACATTAACCAGTTGAAGCACCATGAAGATTCCTGGTTCATGGACTTATTTTCACTCCATACAAGGTCTGTTGAGCAGGGGTCACATGTATTGTTGGTCTGTCCAATGCAACATAACTTTCTTTAGCTTGTCTCTCACTTATTCGCTCATGGTGAAGCTGCCTCTGTAGAATATTCTGGTTGGCTTTGCTGTGCAGGTTGTATGGCGCAAGCTGGAAGATGCAGCCGGCTCCAAACCATCCATCCGGCAACATCTATCGGGAAACCAACTCAAAGGACCCCAGTAAACACATCAGAGGAAAAGTATCCAAGAACCTGGGATAGAAACTGTCTACAGAAATCAAATCTGTTTCCACTGCCTATTGACTCCAGACCTTGCTAGATTTTGGTGGACTGTAATTCTCGATTGGACCACAGTATTCATCAGTTCTCAATTTTGTAACTATTAAGGGTTCCAGACTGGCAGTTAGTTTGACCTTTTTTACTCTTCAGGCATTGACTGTAGGAATACCAAGTGCCAAATCAATGCTTTTGTCCTTGAGTGTTTGTTTAGAATTTCCAGCATAGTCTGTCACCATGGTAAGGTTCTAATAACTACGTGCAGCTGTGTATATACATCATTTAAAATACTGTTTCCATGCTGTTTTTGTTACTCTAAGGTCACATAAATACCCAGTTCCCACCAACGCGATGCCGGAGCTGGATAGCCAGAAAATTTGATCGATAACCAATATAGTTTTGTCTAATATCACTGGTGCTGGAAGTGAGACAACTTGCCAGTAACGTTATAGCATTTTTATTCTTTGGAAAACAAAACATCGATCGGCTGGCCAGATTTAACAACAAATTATAAATATGTCGCGGGTCGAATAAATAAACTATTGTGGTGCTCAAGTGACAGAGGTCACGAGGAGGACAGCAATGTTCCATTTTTAGCTGATTCTTTTATTATCCTGAAAAGGACAGCAGTAAAACAGCCTTTAAGAGAGACACTTGTAGATACAGGTGATGGAGACAGAGTGTCATACTGTGAAAAATATGAGACTTATTTCCTTAAAGGCTTTTTCGATTCAGCAGCTTATAAACACTTAAAATCCGAAACGGATAAAAATTAAAAAAAAAGGGAATTCATATGGACCTTTACGTTACTCTCACTTCCGCCCATATAACGTTTCCGGTCGTTTCTGAAGCTGGTGGGAACGCGGGAGGCTCTTAAAAGGCAGCAAGCGAGAACCGGCCCAGCAGTAGCACCCACACCGGATCTGTGTTGGTAGGAACCAGGTGGAAGTCAGCGGGTTGAGCAAATCATAAATGCAGAAGCCACATTAAGTAGGGAAAATATATATACATATCAGGAGTATCGCTGTCAGTTTTGGATTTTAGTGGATGGTGGATGTGTGTATGGCGGTCTTCGTTACCCGCTTTGCTTTTGAGAAGCACGCAGTCTGATCACAAACGTGAGGGTCTGAGGTAAAAGAGAGCTGGGTCAGCATTGTAGCCACCCAACCACAATCGTGGAGGTTTTAAACAGAATTAGGATGACACCTAACACTGGGGTAATAAAGACTTCTTCAAAATGAAATATAGCTGTAAATATACAAAAGAGCAATGGTCTCTTCCTACATGAAGTGGTAGACTTGTGATAGGCTTGTTTTGAGCATAAAGTAAAGCAATTCATAAATGGTGGTGGGTGTACTGGAAGTCTGCTGGTGTACTGGAAGTCTGATGAAGATGGCAAGGGTGGAGGACATGAAAGAGACAGGTGTGATGGAGATGAAAGGCTTATGGGCACAGAAGGGACAGGTGTGATGGAGATGAAAGTGTCATGGACACAGGAGGGACAGGTGTGATTATGAGGTTATGATGGAGCTCTATAATGCAACCTGCATTTGTCATTTAAAGGTACAGTTACTTCACAAAAACAGCGGAGAAATGGGTTTTCATCTTGCAGCACAAGCACCACACGCAGAGCAGGCCTGTGGAGTAAGGCACTATCTTACCCTGGTGTCATCTGATTACGGGCATTCCTGACATTCCTGTAGCCCGGAGTGTTAGACCCCCAGCAGGGATAACCAAAGTGCGTCCTCCTTTAAGCCTTCAAAAACTAGATATACAAAGTGACCTTTGTTATACAAATGATGAAACAACTACTGGCTGCTTCCATCAGTCGATATGAATAAGGTCATTGTATGTTTGTCTATATCCACAATGTGACACTGAGACTTGCATTTCAGAGTTCCAGTGCATTTGGTTGTACTACTTGTGGCAGAATATGTACTCCCAGGACTTAAAGAGCACTGTCATGACATTTCTTTAGAGTACTCGGGACTAACATTAAGGTTTATTAAAACCTTGGCACTATATGTAGCTAAAAATGGACTGATAATTTAGCATCTCAAAAAAAATTACAAAGGATTAATTTTCTCACGATTTGAAATAAAAACAACAAGTATTTCTTTATAGTACGTTTGTCTCCTGTAAATTATTCACCCAATCATCTTCAAACCACTTATTCTGATCAGGAGGGCCTAGGACCACTGGGGTGCATCCTGGATGTAATGTCCTTTTATTAATGAAAATATTTTATCTGTACTGTGTACTGCAACATAGATCAAAGGAAACAATGTCGCCATCTGCTGGCAAGCCGAATCAATACAAATTCTGCTCTAAGGTACTTTAGTTAAGATAAAAACCACCATTAAATGAGAACCAACTGCACAAATCTAAGATGCGGAAAACATTCTGTAAAACATGCTACGTAAGTTAATTGCTAATAAATTAAACATAGTATGTAAATGCGTAAGGAAAAGTTTGCGACGTAATTATCTTAATGAGTATCTAATGAAGCACATTAAATGGCGGTATATTAGTATAATAGCCATAATAAATGTATATACTTAAGTATTCCCCAATACACTTGACCAGTGAGTAGGCTTAACTAATGAAACACAAGTAGTAACACTAGTTAATGGAGACAGAATACTCCCAGAGGAACGAATGAGCACCTCAGGTAATTTAACTAATGTAACATTTTGTAATTAGGAGTATTAAAGCATTTCTGGTGAATAAATGTCTACTCAGGACACAGACTACTTAGGACTCCGTACACATACATTATGAAGAACGTCGTAAACGTAGCTTATTTTTAAGGGGGAAGCGCCTATAACGTGCCCCGATGTCACGTAACGCCCCGTCGTATTTAACCAAGTTCCGCCTTAAAGACGTTATATGGAGGGCGCCCAGCGTTCCTTTTTAGCTCCTAGATTGACGTTTACTTCAGCAAATCATACGCTTTATATCATGGCCTTTTAAGGTAATTTCATCTCCCCGAAGAAGACGACCAATCGTAAGACACCAGGGCCTCGCCGTTTATTTTTGTGTAATGCAAAAAACTTGATAGACGCGCATGGTTGATTGACACGAAACACGGGCCAATGAAATTGCAGAATAACCGGGGCGGGTCCCTACGTTAACCAATAGCCGCGAAAAGCGAAGAGATCACTGTCGCGCAACTTATGGGTATGCATCCGCTGTACGGCGGTTTTGGAAGCAGCAGCGAAATGGGCTGGAAGTGAGCATCTGCGAAGGCCGTTTAGTGGCAGCATGTTAGGCTGCATTCGCCGTTCCGGTGGTTGAAGAGGACTGAACTCCAGGCTGTCAGGAGGACCTGCTGCTGTCAATCGGAAGGTAGTCGGCTAATTTTCCCCGAAAACAGGTCGCGACGGGGCGCCGTGGCCGTCGCCGCGTCGTGCGGCCATTGTCCCGCATTCTGGGGACGGTCCGCCTGCAGACATGCTAACTGGCTAGCTGCCCTCCTTCAAAGTTCCTCCGCCGCCTTCCCGTTCACTCGCGACCGTTCGCCCGTCTGTGATTTCTTGACTGGGCCGCATTAACGGCGGTTGGGTCGGGGGGCGATGCGGCTCCCAGCGTGCGAGCTGTCACGCCGGGGCTTTCATGGGCCCCGTGTCTCTCTCTCTCTACGCATCGCTCCTCCGGTTTGATCGCTCGGTCGCCGTAAATGCACATTGTAACTCGGGTGTAATTAGCCGTGCTGCAGTTGGCCGCATTTCAACTAGAACCTGTTATTTATTCTCCTGGTCGTCTGCGGGTTTTGCCCAGATGCTTGGCTCTCGCCTCCGCTTTTCCCATTAAATAGAGCCACACCGGCCAAACTCGTGGGTCTTGCTACCAGCTATGGGAACGTGCAGGTACTCGGGTCTGCACTTGCAATGGCCCAGGTGTGACAGTGGATGCCATCTTGCAATCCCACGGACCCTTATTTGAGCAGCTCCACTGACCGCGCCTATAGACTGTGGTTCATACTGGAAGCCTGGACTGCTGGACGTCCAAGCAAGTGAGAGGGTGACAGACCTGTGCTCTCCCTCTAACCCTCACACACTCCCTCACTGTCTGTACTTCAACACTTGGCCATGCGCAGAAACATCCCTCTTCACGGATATACCATGACTATTCATGTATGCCTACCTAAGTAGGCATGGACGGGAATTGTTCCTCTCAAAAACACCCCTTCCCCGATGATCTAGCAACAGGGTCTAAAGTGGCAACCCTACAACTACGGGGTACATGGGATGGAGCTCATTTCAAGCTTTCCGTTCTGATTGGACGAAGGCTTGTCAAGGCCTGCCTTGGAGCTCCACCCACTCCTACTTGTACAGCAGCCCCGGCACAGGGACGGTCTGCTGGTGCTTGTTGGCTAATGCAAGCATGTCATGGAGGGAAGCTTCTGAGAAAACAGTCAGCAGACAAATTCTGGCTTTTTCCAAGTATATATATATAGTCCACTTTATTCCCAGGTGTGTTTAGTACAGGACTGCACCCATTCAGCTGGCATAAATCAGCCACTAAAGCGTCTGTTTAGTTACAGATACATTTGTTATTATAAAAGGGGGAAATGTCTAAGGTCTGTTCTGAGCTGAAGACCTGCAGAATTACTCACACTGGGGTCTTGATACGCCAAAGCCTGTTAGACTGAATGGATTTGGCTGCTAAGGTCACCTGAGACCATATACATAAACTCAGAAAAGGGGGGGCAGTAACCACCTAAAGTCTCCACAAGCGATGCTTAAACAGCAAAACAGTCCCCACAGACTAACTTCTCGGGCTACATGCACCTGATCAGTTACGTAACATAAAGAGCTTATGAATGGAATATTTTGGAAAACCACGAAGTGCTGTAAACGGCACCCTCTAGTGGTTCCGATTGACCATTGGGACGGTGTGATTATTTCTGCTCACCGGCTCTTCCTCTCAGCAGTCCTTGATTGTGGTCCGGCCTGAACATGGGGAAGAAGAGCAGAGTGAAGACGCAGAAATGGGGGACAGGACCCACGGCTGCAGCAAACCCCAAGGAGATGCTGAACCTGGTCTCGGAGCTCTTACAGAGTAAGGGCCTGTGCAGATCTCTCTCCATGTACCACTGCTGTGGTTTACGCGAGCCGTTCTCCTCGTGGGAGTCTCCCTGCCCAGGCTGCTGTTCTTTTGCTGGCCTCCATGCTAATGTCTTCATTTTCCAACCCCAGAATGCAGCGGGGCAGCCCCACCCCCAGGTCAGGAGTGGGCAGAGTATGTCCAGATCCGAAGCCTTGTAGAGAAGATCAGGAAAAAACAGAAAGGTTAGTGTTTTGGGTACCGACACAATCGTACTGTTTGCGAAGCTGTGGGTTTCCTCAGCTCGAATGCTCAGTTTACATCCTGCCTTGTGAGAAATGGCGACAGAGTGCATGAGCTGTGTGACATGTTGACAGGCCTGTCCGTGGCATTTGACGGAACGAGAGAGGATCACTTCCCAGAGCTGATGGCCTGGGCTGCAGAAAATGGGGCCTCCTGTGAAGGCTTTGAAATCTGCAATTTTGCGGAGGAAGGGTACGGCTTAAAAGCCACACGGGACATCAAGGTGAGAACTGATGACAGAGCCGCTCTGCGAAGGATGCATTTGTAGAAGGGTTCAGATTAGTTGAGGTAAAGATCTCTGCCCGTGCAGGCGGAGGAGCTCTTCCTGTGGATCCCCAGGAAGATGCTGCTGACTGTGGAATCGGCAAAAAGCTCCGTGCTTGGTGAGTCCCTCAGGGGATGAAAGGCCTGTCTGTGCAGGCCGTGCTCCCCCAGGTCAGCCTGCAGACCTGGGGACCCTGACTCACTGACCACACGGCTGCATCTGAGCTCAGTGTCCCTCCCGCAGGTTCCCTGTACAGCCAAGACCGCATCCTGCAGGCCATGGGCAATGTCACACTGGCTCTGCACCTCCTGTGTGAGCGAGCTAGCCCCAGCTCCTTCTGGCTGCCCTACATCAAGAGTCTGCCCAGCGAGTACGACACACCGCTGTACTACGAAGAGGAGGAGGTGCGCCACCTGCAGGCCACGCAGGCCATCCAGGACGTATTTAGCCAGTATAAAAACACAGCACGCCAGTACGCCTACTTCTACAAAGTCGTCCAGGTACGTACGCTCCCGGTTCAGGACAATGAGGTCAGCTTGGCCTCAACCTGGGACCCTCTCACTCCTGCTTGGGGTGTCAGGAAGCTCAGGCTTAAACCCCCCCTATTTCGGACTGTTTACTGTTCACATATAACCCATGTCCGGAATTGAGATGGTTCATGATGGGGGTTCTGGCTGGCTTGGCACCTGAAATCCGAGATTACCAATACAGTCCAGCGTACATGGCCAGCTTGTGCGGTCTGGTGTGCTGATATGCTACTCTACTGGGAGATTGCAGCACGGTGTGTCTTTGGCAATCAGTGGTTAGAGTGGTCTGGCAGGGTGGCAGTGACATGCATGACAGCAATGCAACAAACTGCCCACAAGGGGGAGACAAAAACCATTTAATGGCCTTGTGGCTGCCGAAATATTACCCTCCAGCAATGTTCCATCCATCCACCGAGGCCTTGATAATTCTGTCAGGGTCATAAAACAAAAAAGGGTAGCTTTTAAAAATATCATAGATGCTGCTTGTTTTTCATTCAGTAACTGTCAGTGTGAGTATGGTACATGTCTCTTAAGATAAAACATCAAATATGTATCCTAGTGACAAAATTATTATGTGATGTTTAATGTTTGCCTTGTACCTTTTAAATCAGAGGATGTTATGAGTGAGTGTATTTGTGGGCACTGTAGATATGAGACTTTGTGCTTGTCAGGGTGCCTTTCTCTGGTCCTGATTTTTATTCCTGCCTGATGGGAGATGTTAGTGGTGTGCTGTGGGTCCTGTCTGATGGGAGATGTTAGTGGTGTGCTGTGGGTCCTGCCTGATGGGAGATGTTAGTGGTGTGCTGTGGGTCCTGTCTGATGGGAGGTGTTAGTGGTGTGCTGTGGGTCCTGCCTGATGGGAGATGTTAGTGGTGTGCTGTGGGTCCTGCCTGATGGGAGATGTTAGTGGTGTGCTGTGGGTCCTGCCTGATGGGAGATGT
>JAODKL010000027.1:12329903-12340391 GCA_026780765.1 Petrocephalus schoutedeni | reverse complement strand
TATGCAAATTATATATATATATATATATATATATATATATATAATTATTATATAGTAATATATACATAATATATGTGATGTTTATTAATATACATACAATATAATAATTATATGATATATAACTATATAATAATGATATATATTGGCATAGATATCGCATCATCACCATGTCGTGGATATATATATATATACATTATATACATAACATTAGTCAACATTAGTTCCACTAGGCATACAAATATATATAATAATTATATACTTATATACACACAATATACTTTAATATTATATATATATGTGTGTGTGTGACATTGTCTGACATCTCCTCCCCCAGCCTCACATGCACACGTGCTGCTTTTCTGTATCACATACGTGTGTCCAGCATGTATTTTTTGCCACTTAGCGTGATGCCCCACCATAACCTTCATGTCAGCTCTCCACTGCACCGTCGCACCTGGAGGCTGCTTTTAATACCTGAATCTAGCAGCTTTGCCACATTGCCTACATTTTTTCACTCTTCATTATCAGCCATGTATCTCCTGTGTTAAGCACCAGCCACCGTAGGGCCGGGCGATATGGACCAAGACCCCTATCTCAGGTATTTTTAGGCAGAATAGCGACACGTGATGTATATCTCGGTATTTTCTATGAAGTGGGTTAAATATTCAGTTCTAAGTCAAAGCCACATGTGAGATGTTACACACACTTATTAAAACAGTGTGTTCAAAACAAATTGCAAATACTTGGTTTGCATCCCTTATTTCAAATACTCTCTTAGCATAAAAACTTTACAAAAATAAATTTTACCTACATCTGTGTTGCATGAGTCGAATATAGCAGCTGCAACATAAAAGTGTTTCATTCTACTATCTCCAATAACTGACCTTTTTTTCCTCTCAGATTATGACATTGCTCTCAAACAGAAGGTGCAAGTTTATGGATAATAACTGAAAGCTATTTAAATCTAAAGCCTTTTTGGCAAACGGCAAACAGAAGCTAAACAACCATCAAAAGCGCATTTAATAAATGGAAAGATCCTCATTTTAAGGTATTAGCCTTCAATAGAATAGAACAAATGTTGAAAATTACTATTATTTTTAACCTTAGAGCTGTCTGGCAATTTTTAAAGCAATATTCACCAAGTTGCAATGGTCCCCCCCCATCAATTTCCCCATGAGATGCTAACTGAATGTTTTCATTTTTGCTGTGAATTCTGAGATTCTGTGCGATGTCACAATTGAAGCTCTTATGCTGCTTACAACCAGGAAGGAATATTATAGGTTTCCATTAAAAATAATGCTCGTAATATTCCCTCATTTGAGTATCAAAGAACCACATGCAACTCAAAGAAATAATGCATCACGACCTTGAATGGATGCTGACACATTAAAAGGCCTAATTTTAACTCACAATAATGCGCGTTTGTGTAGATATAAATCTTGTATCTCGCCTGAAAATATACCGATATGCCGATATGCTGCCTGGCTCTAGTTTGTTATTGGTTGTTTCCTAGAGGCAAAAGTTTGACTGAGTGCAGAAACATGTTTTGAATTCCACAGAGATTCTGTGGGGATTTTGCAGTGACTCCCCAGTGATTCTGTGTTAGCACTGCAATAAGTCCCAGGCAATCCTGCTGGGATTTTGCTGCGAATCTGCAGTGATTTCATGGTGATTCTGCAGCAATTCCTCAGTGATTCTGCAATGATTCCCTAATGATTCTGCAGTAATTCCATAGTAAAATATGCACATAATTTATTTATTCAGTTGTCTTGATTGTTTTGAACAACACCCCGAAGTAAATTCTTTGCACGTTAAAGTACTTAGTGATAAATGACTCTGCGGTTCCTGCACTTATACCCCTCCGTCTCCTCTACGGCACTCACACGGTATTAAAATGGTAACACTGCATCACCTTCCTAGCCAATGACATTTTCAAATGGTTCTTTGATACCAGGCGCTTCCCTGAAAGCTGACTTTCCCATGGCTCTGTGTCTGCCTGCAGGGAGGGACGAGCCATCCACCTACACCTGCACCACCTGTAAGCAGGCCTTCCTCAGCGCCTGGTTCCTGCTGCAGCACGCCCAGAACACGCACGGCCTACGCATCTACCTGGAAGGCGGCCCCGTGGGCAGCGGCCCCGTAGGCAGCGCCCTCACGCCCCGCATCACCCTGCCCCCGGCCGTGGGAGCCGAGGTCCTGCCACAGCCCCCCCTCTCCAGCTTCCTGGGGGAGGGGAGCCCCTTCCACTTGCTCCGCATGGCCGCACCGCTCCTCCGCGAGCCGCCAGGCTTTGTGGAAAGCCGCCTGCCCGGCACGCCCCCCTTCGTCAGCCCCCCCCCTCGGCACCACCTGGACCCCCACCGTCTGGAGCGGCTCAGCGCCGAGGAGATGGGCCTGATCTCCCAGCACCCCAGTGCCTTCGAGAGGGTGATGCGCCTGACGCCCATGGCGATGGAGTCCCAGTCCATGGACTTCTCCCGCCGGCTCCGAGAACTGGCGGGAAACAACAGCGCCAGTCCGCCGCCGTCGCCGAGTCGCACGAACCCTATGCACCGCCTGCTCAACCCCAGCCCCTTCCAGGCGAGCCCCAAGTCGCCCTTCCTAAGTACCCCTCCCCTGCCGCCCATGCCCCCCGGGAGCAGCACCCCGCCACAGGCGCAGGCCAAGAGCAAGTCCTGCGAGTTCTGCGGCAAGACCTTCAAGTTCCAGAGTAACCTGGTGGTGCACCGACGCAGTCACACGGGCGAGAAGCCCTACAAGTGCCAGCTGTGCGACCACGCCTGCTCCCAAGCCAGCAAGCTGAAGCGACACATGAAGACGCACATGCACAAGGCCGGCTCGGTGACGGGCCGCTCCGACGACGGCCTGTCTGCCACCAGCTCCCCGGAGCCGGGGACCAGCGACGTCACGGGCGAGGCCGTGAAAAACAGGGAAGGTGACTTCAGAGGGGAGGGCATCGGTCCGGACAATGAGGAGGAGGAGGAGGAGGAAGAGGAGGAGGAGGAGCTGGAAAACGAGAGCCGGCCGGAGTCCAGCTTCAGCCTGGACTCCGACTTCTGCCGGCCGCGGGAGAACGGCGCCAAGCCGCCGGCTCTCTCCCTCGACAAGATGGTGGAGAACGCGTCGCTCGGCACCCTGCAACAATACAGCAACCTGATCGTCGACAACCGGAAAAGGCTCCCCTTCTCCACGAGGGGCCACGAGGGCTCGCAGGAGAACAGGCACGGCCACTCTGAGAGGGGGCAGCTCGTGCCGGTGGAAAGGACCGCGCTAAATGGCAGGAACTGTGGCTCCGGGGACTCTCTCCCCAGCCTTTTCCCACGCAAGCCCACACCCATCACCAGCCCCAGCCTGTCCAACTCGTCCGCCAAGAGGATCAAGATCGAGAAGGACCTGGACATGCCCCCAGCCCCGCTGATCCCCTCGGAGAACGTCTACTCACAGTGGCTGGTGGGCTACGCGGCCTCGCGCCATTTCATCAAGGACCCCTTCCTGGGATTCAGCGACTCCAGGCAGTCGCCCTTCGCCACGTCTTCGGAGCACTCCTCGGAGAACGGCAGCCTGGCCTTCTCCACGCCTCCGGGGGACCTGCTGGACGGCACGGCGAGCGGGGGCAGCACGCCCCACCTCGGCGGGCCCGGGCCGGGCCGGCCCAGCTCCAAGGACGGCCGCCGCAGCGACACCTGCGAGTACTGCGGCAAGGTGTTCAAGAACTGCAGCAACCTGACGGTGCACCGGCGCAGCCACACGGGCGAGCGGCCGTACAAGTGCGAGCTGTGCAGCTACGCCTGCGCCCAGAGCAGCAAGCTGACGCGGCACATGAAGACGCACGGCCAGCTGGGTAAGGAGGTGTACCGCTGCGACATCTGCCACATGCCCTTCAGTGTGTACAGCACCCTGGAGAAGCACATGAAGAAGTGGCACGGTGACCATCTGATGACGAGCGAGGTGAAAATCGAGCAGGCGGAGAGGACCTAACGCACAAGCCGAGGGCACGGCCAGACGCCGCCTCACAGATACTCCCCCTCTAGCTTAACGTGACACCTAAGAAGCTGCCGACTGAGAAAGGAAAAAAAAAGCAAACAGGAAATGAGAATTAATGCTGGCCTAATCTGCCTTGTCTGGCTTTTGTTTCAGCTATCTATCAGAGTATGAATTAGCAGTAATGAATAAGGAAATTCCTCATGCCTTCTAACTGTGCAATAAGTTCTCTATTTATTGGGTTTGTTATTTTGGCCTCTGCAGATATATATTTTTTTTTCCATTTCATTTGTCTTATTTTTAACTGTAATTGCTGGGAGCTTTTGCTCTTTAAAGCCAGACGACGTCCTGAGATTTTAGCGAAGACAACGCAGTTGTGTTCAGCCGACCCTTTTAGCCGCTGCTTATCGAAGGCCCGCATATTTTAAACTACACGTGCCAGTTCTGGAGGAAGGGCCGGATCTAACGACGAGATGTAGCCGTGAGAAAGCCGCCGTGTTCACAAGAGCACACGCTGACTGTAAACATATCAGGTCTAACTGGGGACATACCACTGGGGGGTGGGGGGGGGGTGGAGGTTTGTCAACCTCCTTTTCTTTAGAGTGGGATGAACACCAAGGCAGCTGCTCTGAGGTACCAGGTACCGAGCCAGGTGGGCCCACCGGGGGGAGTGCGGGCTGGCAGGTGACTCTGGTCTTAGATGTGTCCTTTGAGCTCGCACACGTTTAATCCACGCCAACACTGCCATTGGGAGCCACGCGGCAGCATTCAGGATGACCCGTGTATAAGCGTGTGTATAATCTCAGGATAAACAGCCCAGCAGCTCGCTGGGTGACTTCTCACCCGCCCACGGGCCCATTTCCATCTCGATTACAGCTCATGGAGTGGGAGCGACAATCCACACCAGAGCATTTCTGTTTCTGAAGCCCTTTCCAGAGGGAGGGAACTTGTTCCTTCCACCTGGAGGTGCCAGTGACGGTGTAGCTGCCAGCTGGAAAAGCCGTGGGAGTCAATGACTCTGCACCTTTCCTCTGCTTCGCTTGTAGCACCCAGATTTTAAACGCTAATGGCTCCATGTCGTACTCGGTAAGGGAGGATGCATTTTCTGAAAGAGGTTCTGCAACTTTAGCCCCCCACTAGCTGCCCCGGCTTTTCAAGTGGATGTTTTGGGTATCAGATGCCGAAATGAAATCAGCGAGAGTCATTCCATTGTGAAATCATGCTGTGATATTACTTGAATACATTTGCTCTATGCATTCACAGCAGATAAATGTGAAATGCAGCACGTAACATTCCCTAGAATCACCTAGCTGCATCTCCTCTAGAACTGAGTGTGTCTTCTGTGTCCCTTAGGACTTCCACTCACGTGTAGTTGACCATGATAAGAAGTAGCGTCTTGGGTGGACTGAAGAACTGGCACTGGCAACCACCAGCTGGCCCTAGATCACCACCTATCAGGTCACCAACCACCAGCTATCCCTAGATCACCATCTACCAGGTCACCAATCACCAACTGACCCTACTGTAGATCACCATCTACCAGGTCAACAACCACCAGCTGATCCTAGATCACCATCTACCAGGTCACCAACCATCAGCGGCCCCTAGATCACCATCTACCAGTTCGTTGACCACCAGCTGCCCATAGACCACCATCTATTTGTTAACCAACCACCAGCTGTCCCTAGATGACCATCTACCAGTTTAACAACCACCAGCTGACCCTAGATCACCATCTATCGACGCCCTAAATTTATGGTTTGTTTTGGCCAACAAAAATATTTGGAGAGCAGCAGTGTATGTCAGGTGGACTGAGCTAGTTTGGCAGAGGGGCTGTGGGGAGCTGTAGAGGCTGAGGAAGGTGTAAGAGCACCTGTGGGCACCCAGGTCCCAGTGGCCTCCACCTTGACTGGGCTCTTTGCATTCTGCCACCAGTTTGACAAGAGTGTGCCTTTAACACTGATCTTCCGACTGATCGTCTCCTGAGACAAACGCAGCACGTCTGTGATGCAAATAGAAGGAGGAGCCTTTCTCCATAGCTCTAGTCTACTCAATGAATTTATGGAGAGATGCCCGCAGAACAGCGCGTAGATGGGCACACCCATGTACTTATTAAGGCACAAACAAAGTCAATTATTGACTTCAGGTCAAGATCGCATGCCGGCTATTGAGAGGACTGTTAGACCACAGATAGTCGCTGGAGAGACTGGACAGGAATCAGGAACAACAGAACATAGGGGAGAAATGAATGAAAAAAGAAACAAAAAAGGACAAATGTAGTGCACTCTGTCTCAAAATACGTTTACAGTATTGAAAACAAGTACAAGGGTAAATCTTATCTGTGTGTGTTTGTTTTAAATGAGTATTTTTTTGAAGTTTGCTTAAAAGTTTCTCTGAATGCCATAGTGGCTGTGTATATTGGTTTTTTTGGTGATGGGTTTTAGTATATATATATAAATATATATAAATCTATATCACATTTCTCTTGTTTACTGTAAAAGTATAGCGGTATTTGTAATATTTCAGAATGCCTGGGCATTTTACAAAAAAAAAAAACAAAAAAATTTAAAGTTTTTTTTTTTTTTCCAGTCCAATTGTGGGTCTATTAAGATGTTTTGTCACTGTAAGTGTAAAAGTCTTGAGTTTTAGTAAAACCTTTATCCTTCCTTGCGTGTAAAAAATGTAAATGAATCGGGACAAGCCGCGGAAGCTCTGGAGCCGCCGCCGGGCGACACGGTGCCGCCACAGAGACTGCCGCCACAGAGACTGCCGCCACAGAGACTACCGCCACACCACAGAGACTGCCGCTCCCTCCGGGCCCCGGAGGCTCTGGCGCCCCCTGCCCACTTCCTGACTTTTCTCTGGAATGACACCCTCTCTGTGTAGACAGTCTTTTTACTGGAGCTCGTATTTTTTAAATAGTACGCGCACCCCTAGTGAAAGATGGTACTGTAAGTACTATTGTGTCATTTTTCTTTTTTTTTCGGGGGGGGAGGGGGGTGGGGAAAGGGGGTCCTGGTAATTGATTGAGAAGAAAAACAAGTTGAAAATGCATCACAAAGCTGCCACAATATATTTTTTTAATTTGGCAGGATAAAAAAGCAAAAAAAAAAAACAATCTGAAGAATTTGTATTCTTAAAATGAATCATATTGTACAGCAAGGTGTGAAGGTTGTCTGACAACCTTTCAGCTACACAAAAATACTAAAGTAAATGTTTTGTTTACTAGTATATTGGCTGTAAATATTTTTTACGAGTGCCCTGGTGTGACTCAGGTTTGTGTGTGTGTGTGTGTGTGCCGTCTGGTGTGTTTGCTCGGACCAGCCCTCACTGCCCTCATTCTCTCTGGAAGACCTCCCATTCCAGCTGGCCAGCATTGCAGGTACCACACAACCACAAGTGTTACCAGGATGTTTCCAAGACAGCGTAAGTCTGCAACAGCAGCCAGGCACCGCGCAGAAAGATGGGTGGTTTGGAATAAAACCGCACAAACTGCTACCGCGGTGCTAAACGCTCACAATGGGCAGGACAGTAGTAAATGTGTATCAGAGACATCAAACCCCATTTATTCCCAGTTAAGCCAGAAAAAAACACAAGCTAGATGCAGGCCAGCCTCCTGCCTTTGCAGTCGGAGGTGGAAGCGGGCACTGTCCGCACGCCTTGCGTGGATTGCTGCATGTGCGTGTGGCGTTTGGGCACTACAGGCCGCAGCCCTGGCTTGGGGTGTGAGGAACCTCGGGCCCACAGGTTCTGGATAAAAACGCCCACTGCCCCTCACCCTCACCTTGCTGTGCTGTAATCTGCACATCTGCACTTGATGACGTGACAGGCGGCTGCGTCTCTCACACCGCTGTCCGGCGGAAGCGAGCGCAGCCCAGTGCTGCCCTACAAAGGCGAAACGGAGTAACTGCAATGATACTACAACTGAGAAAAAGGACTTCAGAAATGATACCCTTTCCTTCAGAACTGAATTATAAGCTATTAAGACTAGTGATAGAACAGTGATACTTTATTAAGCCCCGTGGGGAAATTCTCATTCATGTTCTGCCCCATCTTGCCCTTCATACAGGTAAGAGCAGGCTTGGGGTCACAGTGAAGGGGCAGCTACCTCGCAGTGCCCGGGGGGCTGGGGGTTAAGGGCCTAGTTCAAGAACCCAGTCATTTAACGTAGCCTAAGAGACCTCATTTCGGTAATAATTATAAATATGCAGTTACAGTGTTTTGTACTGTACGGCTGTATAGGTATCTCCAGAGCGGTGCTCCCCGACGTAAGCATACACTCAGACTCAATATTCAGTCACACAGCGGGGGAAACAGCTCAGTAAAACAACCAGCATGTCTTTTTAAGACACAAGCTTGTGCCCATTTCTCAGGTGGACCTGGGTACCTGCCACCCCACATGCCATCAATGGTATTTCCTGGAGAATGATGCTAGGGTGACCTCAGTCCCAACACAGATGCCAGACACAGGGCCCCTGCATCAAGCCGGGCTACCAGGACTCATGCACTCGCTGGCCTAGGTTAAGCCCCCAGGGCGTCCTCTCTGCACCCCTCTGTGAGGGGAGGGGCTTAACTGGGAGGAAGTCGGCTGTTTTAATACAATTGCAACTATTTCTTCTATTTCATTCAACGCAAATATTTCTTATCAGTTTATTGCACTGTTGCCTATTTAGTACAAACAGCAACACAAAAACATTATTTAGGTTGCATTCCTCTGTGTAACAAAATAGTCACTGACTCACACTTGTTCCCAGAAAACTACTACTGATGGCCACCTTCAAAGCCTCAAAGCAAGCCTCGGCGACCTTCAGGCGGGAAGTCACAGTCTTATCATTTCTTTTTCCTCTTTCAGTTCTAACATACCAGTCATTTATGCATTAATAATACATATCACTAAGAATTAAATAAATTGTGTGCATGAACAAACCATGTAAACACACTTAAAATTTTGTTGAAAAAAGCAAAGATAATCATGGACATTATTCACATCTCCAGAGGCATTTTTCGATTGATGGGCCAGAGTTGGCGCAGGGAGGCCTGACTAGTGCAGCAACTAGCTGGAGGCAGGTTAAAGTAACCAATTTATCTTTTTACATTTGAATATATTGCAGGTTGTATGATTTTTAGCCAAGTAGCACACATCTATATGCTGGACTATAAGCAACATCATTAAAACAAAGCCAGCCTGTATGTCATTATGAAACAGGGCGATGCTTAAACCACTCCTGTTTTCATGATCAGTCGATCTGCTACGTGCTTATTAGCTCAAATGCATATCAGCACTTTATCTCTGCCAGCATCTGAGATACCAACTGGGCAAGATTCAAAGGAAGTCCAGCCCACATCAGGGCAGCTTCAGCTGACGGCTCTTATCTGCAAGTCGAAATGCCGTCAGGTAGCGGAGTCAGAAAGGCCACTCTCCTCGAACCACAGAGCTGAACGACGGACTCTCAGTCGCAAGACCTGTGACCAAAGGGCAAGGCCGGGCCCAGGAGGAGCAGGCGGCCCCGTCGGAGCTCACAGCAGAAAGGGTACCACAAACAGGGAAAGGGTCTAGCAATTCTACGAACTGAGGGTTTGGTCCAATTATGTGTTTCATACTTGTGGTGTCATGACCTGGTCCAAGAACAATTGCTTAACACCATAAAGCTTTAAAAACAAAGGCATGTAACACAGACAAACACAGCTTACAGGAAGTGTTTCTGATTGGATATGTAGCTGTAACCAATCCAGTCCTAGATGCTGCTACCAATCATCGACTGCTTTCCTATAAAGCTTTTTTGATTGGATAGCTGACTGTACCAAGCCCTGTCCTAGATGCTGCTGGCAGTCTTTTACTACATCTCAATAGATTATTTGGCCGATTTTATTCAGGATAAATTTGGCGAGAGCTGAGCAAGCTGCTATGTGTTTGATGGCAAAACCCGAATAAGCGAAAGGCTCGGCTAAGCGGCTCGCGGAAAGGAAGATGGCGCCTAGCTCCCGGTCGCTCCCACTGAGCGACAAAGGGCGCGTTTTGGTGTGTGCTCCGAGTGCTGGGCGGTGGGGCGCGTGCCGGGCACGGGCGCCTGCTTGATATTCAGATGGGCCTGCCTACACACAGCATTATGACACATTTGGATGATCGCATTGTGGGATTAAGAGGCTGGCTTGTCATTTTCAACAACAATACAGCGATTTAGGGATGCCGTTTTTCACGCCGTGCCTCGCATTAGCGCAGGGCCCAAGATTTACATAAATCTTTGTCTTAAGATGAAAGAACGTTTTCAGACAATGAAGTTAAGCTTTAGAAATGGGGGGAAATGAGGGGGGGGGGCGCACAGAAGTTTTATTCTAAATCACCCACTGCACCACGGGTAGAGATACGTCACGGCCCTCTTTCTCAGTCCCTGTCATGAAAAATGAAGGAGAAGCACAGGCACGGTGCTTCCAAATGTTTTAGCCTTCTACATAAGTGCCAGTGTGTGCGTGAAATATAGGGTTTCACTTTAACGACTTGACGGAGTT
>JAODKL010000027.1:12291545-12314317 GCA_026780765.1 Petrocephalus schoutedeni | reverse complement strand
AGAATGAAGTGAAAGGAGTACAGAGGAGGAACAAGAGGAGAAGGAAAGAATGAAGTGAAAGGAGTACAGAGGAGGAACAAGAGGAGAAGGAAAGAATGAAGTGAAAGGAGTACAGAGGATGATAAGAGGACAGAGTGAATGTGGTGGAGGAGGAAGAAGAGATGAACAGCATGGATACTGGAGCATGGAGGTGTGGTGTAAGTATGGTGGAAGAGGAGATGGATAGCATGGACAGAGCAAGTGCAAAGGTATAAGATAGGAGGACACGAGGGACAGGGGATGCATGAAGTACCTCAAAGCTTAGGCTGTCCAGGTGAAGAGAACACACTGGTTCCAACTTACACTGCTTAGCACTTGGTACAGAGCAGACACATACTACAAAGATTCTCCTTCCTGTTTAATTGAGTCATTTATTCTGTTTAAAAGTGACATTCTTAAACGAGAAGGAGATGGGGGTTGGGCTGTGGGTTAGTGTCAGGGGCCTGAGGAATGGGGGGGGGCTGACAGGCGCTGCTCTTTAAGAGCCAAGGTGAGAATGAGGTCCAGCTAATTATACATCAAACGCAGAGCCACTTTGCCCGAACGATTCCGGCACAGCAAGCTGACAGAGGCATGTATAAAGAGAGAGGAGCCACTTTGGCCATGAGGCATAATCCCCTGTGTGTGTTCAGCCTTCCTTTCCGTGTGAGATTATGCCCGCCTCAAGTGAGGCATTCCGTAAGCCTCCATACAGAGCAGTCGGTCTGCTGGAGTTTCTGCTCCAACAG
This sequence comes from Petrocephalus schoutedeni, assembly GCA_026780765.1. NCBI lineage: Eukaryota > Metazoa > Chordata > Actinopteri > Osteoglossiformes > Mormyridae > Petrocephalus > Petrocephalus schoutedeni. The sequence continues at coordinate 12,313,550 of JAODKL010000027.1, read as the reverse complement.
TTTACCTTTTGTTATTTATCTAAGATGCAAAATTATTCAAATCCCATTGCTGCTGTCTTTGTATCTTCCGCCATGGCTTGAACGAGAGGGTGAGGTGCAAGACGGCGGCTAATTGACACGACACAGCGCCCCCTAGTGCTTTGCCAGACAAGTGCTGCAGACTTCAAAGGACCTGGCGCGGATTTAGTTTTGCCACCACATTGACGCGGTAAAATAAAAGAACAAAGGCACAGATGGTTCTATAGCAGAATTTGTACTTTTGACAAAAACTATTTAACCAACGCCTGTGATGTTCAGGTATTAGGTGACGGGCTCTTTTGATGCTCTGATATAACATTCCCCATGGTGGAGGGCAACACGAGAACATGGAAGCAAAGTCGAGGTACCTCTGAGCTCCCACCGCTGGCTCTCACCTCCCCACCGCTGGGGTGCTGAGGACTCAAGTGATCCAGGTACCGCAGCCACACAAATAAGACCAAGGAAGGACCAGCAGAGGGAGTCTCCCATCGAGCAACCTGCAACACTACACAATATTCACAACTCACATGAAACACATGTGATGCATGAACAGTGGAGCTTGGGGGGAAATGCGGAGTTTGTTGTAGCCAGGCACTGCAACGGCCTCTGTTATCCGAACGACTGGCAGTACCTCTGCTTAAAGCCCTCAGTGCCCCTTTCTGATCACCGAGGAGTTCTGGGAATCCCCCGGTCTAGCAGCTGTCCTGTGAGAAGTCCGCACAACACGGTCGCACTGCCTGGCCAGCGTAGGCCAGGTCGTGATGCGGGCGTGGGCCGCCAGGCGCGCACCTCGGCTCTCCGGAGGCGTGGGGCCCCGTCAGAGCACGCTCAGGCAAGCGGGCTGGGAGGGGCGGGTCGGCCAGAGGCTGCATGCTGGGGGCTGACTAGATCATGTCAGCGTACATCGCTAGCCACCCAGGACGTCAGCAACACTGTCACCGCGGGCTTCACGCTCGCTTAAGCAATAAGTCAGAAGAAGGTGGGAGTTCATCAGCCATTTTGTCCCCAAGGGCTTCTGGCAGGAGAGAGTTTTTATAGCTGACAGATTAGCGAGAGACTCTTCAGCCCATCCCATCTGCAGAAACACAGAGCAGATTAAGGTTAGGAAATATGTGTGAAGTCATAGCTGAAATATGGTATTTATGCAGTTCATTACTGCAGGAAATAGTTGGGACGCGAGTAAATAAAAATAACATTTGACATTAAAATATACGGCTGGATTCCGACATCATGGAAATGTGACACAAGGCATTTATTGAACTCATCCAGTGACAGGGGATGCCTGGTTCAAACAAGTAGGACCTGTGGGGGAATAAGCACCACTACAGTCATTTCTCCCACCTTATTTATTAATAACAACAACAACATTTTATTGATTCCTAGGGGAAATTCTCACTGCACCTAACCCCAGCTTGCCCTCCATGGGGCACATGTAGAAGAGGGCAAACCTGGCACTGATACTGGCTTTAAGGGTCTTGCACAAGGGCATGTAATCATTTTTACGGAAGGCAGGTGGGAACCAGCAGCCTTCTGATAACTGGCAAAGAGGCTCGCCCCACTGAGGCACACACCGGCCACTTCCTGACTCGCTTCTGGACTGGCACACTGTCCTGCCATGTTACTGACTTACGACTGAGATAAATCATTTCCAGCGTGGACCATCCCAAAGCCATATTTTTTTTTTACTGCGTGATGAATATTTCACCCCACAATATCTGGGCCAATTAGCTGTTTCCTGGGTGCCTGCCCCCCCCGCAGCTCCGGCATGACAGAGGCCTATTCGCATCTCACAGAAACCATGTGTTGAGCTTCTTATTAAAACAGACATCTTACAGATTGTCGGCATGTTAAAGATATTTACTTACTGGGGCACAGTGAGCGAAAAGGAGACACATCCGAAACTCCAGTGAATTAACAGCAGGCCTCGGCAGGGCACCCTACGCACTTTAGTACCCTCCCACAAGCCCCAAAACATGCAGCTCGTGTAATTCAACATGACTTATAGAGAGGTGCCCCACGCCACTGTGTTTCCAGGTCAGTGGGACACTCGCTGCATAAGCCGTTACCGAAACATGGGTGAATGTACAGCAGGGGACATTTCAGACACTGTATGGTCTGTCAGGGCCAAATCAGAAACAGCCTGGACACACTGTGTGTTTAATATATGCACAATTACAGAGGCTAGAGCAGTTCTCATATATAAAAGCAAGTAAATACAAAAAACTGCCCTGGAAAAAAAAATCATCAAAGTGTCTCGCTGAGGCAGATAACACACATATTAACAGATTTAAAAATATTTTTTAAAGTGTAAAATCAGGCACAAGTTGTTTATTCCTGCAGGGACAGACGTTGTGGAAACGACCCTGGATTCTGTTAATAACAATCATTAAATAGTAACATAAATATAGGGAATTTCTTGTGGAGGTTCCTTGCAGTTGAATGGTGAGGATTTCCATTAATTTGTTTGGTTTATGTATTTATAATTTATTACTACCCAATGCAAGTACATTAATTGCATTAAGAATCTTTTACTGAATGTACAAACGTGATGCAGCAGTATGTGTCAAGTGTGCATGCACACACACTACATATAAATGCACAGGGACACACAAGAACTGAGAGGTGGTGGGCGGCAGCTCAGCTGCACTTCATGTGCATACAAAGTGACATCCCAGAAAAGACAGAAGGTGCGCAGGGCCTCAGCTTCACCACACAAAAATGCACAATAAACACACATGAACAGAGAGAAGGTGGGTGGGGCCTCAGCTACACCACTTGTACATCCACAGAGACACCAGAAAAGAGGTAAGGTGGGTGGGGCCTCAGCTACACCACTTGTACATCCACAGAGACACACCAGAAAAGAGGTAAGGTGGGTGGGGCCTCAGTCACACCACTTGTACATCCACAGAGACACACCAGAAAAGAGGTAAGGTGGGCGGGGCCTCAGCTACACCACTTGTACATCCACAGAGACACACCAGAAAAGAGAGACGGTGGGCGGGGCCTCAGCTACACCACTTGTACATCCACAGAGACACACCAGAAAAGAGAGACGGTGGGCGGGGCCTCAGCTACACCACATGAAATTTGCATAGTAAACACACATGAAAAGAGAGAAGGTGGATGGCAGCACGGCTTTCAGCTGGAAATGAAGGCCGCATCGTATCAAACCTTCTTTCTGGCACTGTAATTGGACATCACACAATGTGACTGTCATAGCGACATGAACAAGGCCTGGTCTGCTGAACAATAACTGCAAGCTGGAGCAGATCATTCCTGTATCCCTCTAATCGAGTGATATAGAAATGCATGTACATTCTGACAAATGTAACTGTTTTTTAATTGTATATATACTGAGAATATTTCCAAAATACAGCACTTTGCTTTTAAACCATATGGTTAGAGACAACATCACCAAACCAACAGTTGTCATTCACACAAAGTCTTTAACTACAAGGAAAAGGACTCTTCTGTTTTGGACTGCATAGATGTCGGTGTGATGATTGGTATCGGTTTACCACATCTGTGCTTCCAGACTCCACACCATCTCGTGACTGTTTTCTTCCAGTAGTGAAAGAAGCTCAACGTCACAGTTCCAAATTCTGCAATCAAGACCTTACTTCCCCGTCTCCCCCAAACGGCGCTTCTGCTCCATAGTCACTCACTTTAGCATGCTCTTAACATACTTAGCATTTCCTTTTATCACAATTTACTCACATTTTTATTGCTTTTCATAAAGACCAGTGTATCTCCCAGGTTTTTTCCAGCAATTTTACGACTGAGCATTGGTGCAATTTCCGATACTTAAGTTTTATTTCCTGACAATCACATTAGCATGTCATTATGTTGCTTGACGATGAGCCGTCATGTGGGGTGGGCGGGGGACTTTTGGAGGAGGACTGGGGAGGGGGGCAGACAAAGGCCACCAGCTGGAAGCTCTTCTCACACGCCAGGGCTGCCTGTGTTACTCAAACCGTATACAACACCATCTCTTCTGTTTGATGTTCCATCGCTGCACTATTCATGCAGTAGCAAAGGACCCAGCTAACGAGAAAAAATACTTTTCACTCCAGACTGTCAGTCAGGAAGAGCTGCAGGGACTGAGGATAAGTTGAACACAAGCCGTCCCACCTAGAGACTCAGGGCACTGGGGAAAACTGCTCAACCACAAATCAAACACTGTGTTCTTATGCCGCAGAGAATTATGTATACACTGGTTTTCACTTATTTGAAGGAAACATAATATTCCTAAGATGGCTTTTAGCAGAAAAGCCACTGAATTATTATTTTTTTAAATAATATAATAATATTCTTCAGAAGTAAACTCTACTGTCCAATACACTGTGCAGGGATTTTTTACCAGCATGTGGATAGTGGTGACCGCATGGACCAGTATGTGGATAGTGGTGACCGCATGGACCGGTATGTGGATAGTGGTGACCGCATGGACCGGTATGTGGATAGTGGTGACCGCATGGACCAGCATGTGGATAGTGGTGACCGCATGGACCAGTATGTGGATAGTGGTGACCGCATGGATCAGGATGTGGATAGTGGTGACTTGATTGTAGATAGTGGCAATCACATGGACCAGAATGTGGACATGCATGAGGATAGTGGCGACCACGTGGAGCAGCATGTGGATAGTGGTTCCCACGTGAACGAGGACACTGAAAGCAGTGACCAAATGAACCAGGACATGGATAGCGGTGACCGTATGGATCGGGATGCACAAAGAATTAACCATGTGGATGAGAACATGAGACAGTGGTGGTTGTAGTTGCAGAAAATAGTGCACACATATATGATCAATTCTACTCTGTCCTTTCTAAAGACAAAGGATTCCGAGAGGACCAGACCCCAGCTGGCCTGTTCAGGGCTTCAGTCACCTCGCCTTCCTGACCTCAGGTGTTACCATGACATCCAGGTGACCAGGAGACAGCCAATCAGATTTGTGCACAAGACCATGGGGTCACTGCACGCACACGCCGCTTGATGAAAGTGCAGCCCCGTCTCATGGCATTAACTTGTTTATCTTCTGCACCACTGCTCGTTCTGCGCTGGAGAGATAGAAGGGGAGACACAAAAAACAAAAGGCAGCCACTGAAATTTGCATGGTGCTCAATTATACATTAGCGAACATCACTTGGCAATCTGTTCATATCACTTTAATTGGATTTTAATACTGCCTCTGATCTTGTTTTCTAATTAACAGCAGCGGCTGGCGATAAAGCTAACCCATGCACCCAGCAACACCTTTGATCCTGGCCATATGGAGTTCCTTAGAGCTCACAGAGAGAAATCAGTCACCTAAACACAGAGCCACGACGAGCCCGACGGAGAGGAAGGACTTGGTGGGGTTGGGGGCGGGGGGCGACCCCCAGATGGCCGGATAGCGCTCCTGCTAGCGCCTTCATTGATTAATTTCTCCCCTGATTGGTTGTGATTACTGATAAATAAAACATGATCTCAGAATCAGATGCAAATCAGCTTCCGAGCTTTTGGGAGATGTTGATTGCTTTTTCAAATCTGTTTATTTCTCCCCTTGTTGCCCTCAACCTTGCATTTGATGAGGGACCATAAATGTATTTTTTTTCCCCTCCTTGATTGCGTCAAGAAGGGGGACTTCTAGCTGCCGACTGCTAACTGCAGGGAAGGGCAGGTGAGACGCAGGCCGCCAAACTTGACCCGCCAACCCCCTAGGGTGCTATTACAAGCAGAATCTTATCACGGTTTTAAGAGATGCTGGGCCAGACACACGCCGCAGAGGAGAGTGCTATTCCGACACACTGCTCATTCACGCACAATGAAGAATGATGGATATCATTCGTACACACAGACCGTTAAGGAAAATGTGTCTCTTCGCCTTGCTGACAATACCCAGCACTAGCATAATAAAAATGCACAAGCAAGGCCTTCAGATTTGCTCAGTGCCTGGAGGAATGCGGGTTATTGAAATTACATGTTTGCCCTGCAGAGGGGTGACTGTTTCCAAAGTTCAGCATTATCTGAAAGAGCTGTCGCATTTCACTGACAAACACACCTTTTCTGTCTTTCACCGTCAATTACTTGCACATTTTGCACTAATAAGTGAAAATCCATTAAGACGACTGGAGTCTTACGTGTTCAGTGGCCATGCCAGGCAGATTCACTTATTTCTCACTGCGAGGAGGAAGAGCAACACCTTTTTAGTCACCGTGATTGGGAATATCTAAGACGACAGCATTTTAGGCCTTGCTGTGGGGTGGGGTGGGGGGGCTGCATGAACATTTGGCTGCATAAAACCTGTGAGAAAAGAAAAGGCTAGATGGAAATGAGCCAAAGTGAGAGGTTCAGTTAAAGGGGCGGCCTGGGTATGATATCGGAGAAATAAGGCAAAGTGAGTGGTGCAGTTAAAGGGGCGGCCTGGGTATGATAAAGGAGAAATAAGGCAAAGTGAGTGGTGCAGTTAAAGGGGCGGCCTGGGTATGATACAGGAGAAATAAGCCAAAGTGAGAGGTGTAGTTAAAGGGGCGGCCAGGGTATGATACAGGAGAAATAAGCCAAAGTGAGAGATGTAGTTAAAGGGGCGGCCAGGGTATGATACAGGAGAAATAAGCCAAAGTGAGAGGTGCAGTTAAAGGGGCGGCCTGGGCATGATACAGAAGAAATAAGCCAAAGCGAGAGGTGCAGTTAAAGGGGCGGCCTGGGTATGATACAGGAGAAATAAGCCAAAGTGAGAGGTGTAGTTTAAGGGGTGGCCTGGGTATGATACAGGAGAAATAAGCCAAAGTGAGAGGTGCAGTTAAAGGGGCGGCCAGGGCATGATACAGGAGAAATAAGCCAAAGTGAGAGGTGCAGTCAAAGGGGCGGCCTGGGTATGATACAGGAGAAATAAGCCAAAGTGAGAGGTGCAGTTAAAGGGGTGGCCTGGGTATGATACAGGAGAAATAAGCCAAAGTGAGAGGTGCAGTTAAAGGGGCGGCCTGGGTATGATACAGGAAGTGAGGGTCGGGGAATTAGGAATCTATTGTTTTGACTAAAATGTCACCAAATCAGCATTCAAACCTTCCTCAGCCCAAGAAATCTGATGATGCTCAGAGCAGGTGACTGCATCTGAGGTGCAGCCTTAGAGGTTACAAGCAGGAAGATTGAAAGAAGCTCCACACTTTACCCAGAAACCTCTGCAGTGTGTCTCATTAGCACTTTCCAGCACAGATAAAGGTCTGCATAATTGATTATCAGTGAAGTTCTGTCGCTATATCACAACGTGGAACGTTCTGAGCCTCATTTTAGAGAGTCACATTAACTTATATCACAATTAACCAGTTAAAATTAAAATTGCACCGTAAATGTGTCAGGTTTGCCATGTGGCTGCATAAAAGATTATGGCGATCTGAAGCTCCCCATACAGACAACAGACATCAGAACATGGGTCAGGCCAAAGTGGGAGCTCTAAAGGGGCCATCTAACACAGGAGACCTCACTATATGAGTTTGGCTGAGGAGATCTATGATGGCATCCTGAAATGGACATGTAGGATACTAGGCCACACTGACCACACACCTTTCATTCACACTGAAAATAAAGGGTTTGCTGCAAGACAAGTCTACAAGAACAAACAAAAGCAACGGACTGCAACAGATGGACATCAACAGGAGCTAACAGCACCCCTGAGTTGGCTCATAACCACAAAGGCCTTCCCCTGGTTGTTCCAAGAAACTAATTATATTGACTGATTCAAAAATAAAAATTAAGTTACTGTACTGACCCCTGGCCCAATTTTAAAAAAATATTTTTAAATAGTACAAAATTATATAATCTCTCATTAGGTCACTGTGTGCCGGTCACTCTAGTCAGTGTCCCATTTACCCGATTATACTCAGCCCATGTCCTGGTCTCTCCCATCACACCAAGCCCCGTATTCACGTCTCTCCAGTCACGCCCAGCCCTGTGTTCAGGTCTCTCCAGTCACGCCCAGCCCCATATTCAGGTCTCTCCAGTCACGCCCAGCCCTGTGTTCAGGTCTCTCCAGTCACGCCCAGCCCCATATTCAGGTCTCTCCAGTCACGCCCAGCCCTGTGTTCAGATCTCTCCAGTCACGCCCAGCCCTGTGTTCAGAGCTCTCCAGTCATGCCCAGCCCCGTATTCAGGTCTCTCCAGTCACACCCAGCCCTGTGTTCAGAGCTCTCCCGTCACACCCAGCCCCGCATCCCGGTCTCTCCAGTCATGCTGAGCCCAATGTGCTAGTCTCTCCAGTCACGGCCAGCCCTGTGTTCAGGTCTCTCCAGTCACACCCAGCCCCATATTGAGGTCTCTCCAGTCACGGCCAGCCCTGTATGCCAGTCTCACCACTCATGGCCAGCCCGTGTCCCGGTCTCTCTGGTCACACTAAGCCCGCTTCCCGGTCTCTCCAGCAATGCTGAGACCAGTGTGCCAGTCTCTCCAGTCACGCCCAGCCTCGTGTCCAGGTCTCTCCGGTCACGCCCAGCCCATGTCCCGAGCTCTTTCCGCTCACACCCAGCCTGTGTGTTGTCTAACATTAGGTAATAAAAGTTCAAATTCTTGATGAGAATGATTCCTAGATGTGGTTTACATTTTACTCTTCTTTAATTATTCTTCTGTTAGGCTATTTGGTGTGTAATTAAAGTCAGTGAAAGGACAGCCGTGCCGTAATTAAAAGTTAATCCAAGCCAGATTGACAGATATGAACCAGTAGAAGATCAGTCCGAAGCCAGTACTGTGGGGGGGGGCTGACGCTGAGCTGGGGGCCGGGGGGCCCGCGGCCGTAAACGGCAGAGTTACTCATTCCGTGTACAGAGCTGCTTCATGCAAACTGAGGAGCATAACAAAGGAGAATCTCCCTTCAGCCAGTATCACTCCCCATCTTCATATCACTTTTCTGAAAAGCAAGTCATGACTGAGGTAACAAAAATCTATCTGTTTTGTCCAGGACAAACAGGCAAGTTTATAGTGCAGATTTCAGAATTTCAGGCAGTTCTTCTGGAACGGGCTGGTAAGGGCAGGGCCAGTTGTAACTGATGGGAACATTTCTGTCTTGTGGGCAAACAGCCCTGGGAAACTTCAAATGATGACCAAAATATTCCTGACATCTTAATTAAATGTCAAGTCACACGGGAGAGCGCGGTGCAGATGGCACACGTACAGAGAAGGTGTAGAGATGACAGTCCAGAAGCAGACCCTGTACTTTGAACCATAAGATGACATGTTTGCACTGCAAATTGCTAAAAAAATGAAAATTTGGTAAAAATGGATCAAGACGGCATTTTTTACCAGCAAGAGTAACAAGGGTGAAAAGAATATAAGTAGGACACTGATGACTTGATAAACAGTGATTTAACAGCCCTGCCTGCAGACTCTCTCACACACACACACACACACACACACACACCGGTATATTTTGGAATGCATCCCGGTGAAGCCTGAGGGAGGAATTCCACCAATCAGCATTGAGCACGTAGGGTGTCCAGAAACGGCAACACCTAGCACCAACTCCCGGCCGTTTTGGCTCCGGTTCCGGACCGACGGGGCGAGTAGGCTCAGCTCCCCAACTTGTCCTCAGCAAGACGATCACTTCAGGAAAATAGTTCTCCTATTAGAGTAGAATTTAATTAAGTGTGTGGGGGCTAATTACAGATTTACAGTTATTTAAAGATATCTGCTCTCAGGAGAACCGTCATCACGTTAGGGTGAGCCTTTGTGCTGAGCGCAGACGAGCTCACTACTCGTTTAACGTCACACCCGGATATCTCCCCCCCCGCCTGTTTTTCCTGAGCTCTCTCCTAATGCCTCTTATACCCGTCGGTCCTTCCCAGGTCTCTCCTGACCTGTCGTCCCACCCCCCCCCCCACTCCTCTCTTTGTCGGACCTCTAAGCCGGGTATGGGGGCGCCTTGGCCCAGCCTGCCTGCTGCCTGGCTCTCATTTGGAACCCCACGGTGCAGCAGAAAGCAGAGGGTGTTAATTGGCCTTCACTCATACCCTGCTCTGCTGGTCCGGGTCCAACAGCACCAGCTAAAGTGACAAAACTGTGTAGTTTGTGAGAAGAGCGCAGGACTAGGCCGAAGCCAAGCACTCTCAGTGGGCTTTTAAAACACAATGGAAGCGAGACATGTCTGTCTGCGTCTCATTAGGGAAGAGTTTATTTTGGACCTGTTTTTATTTCTAAACTCTGAAGCTGAACCGTGAAACACCAGTCTTTCCTGGGTTGCGCATCACAAAAACAGCACCAAACTACGCAGGTAACCACTGAAACCAACCCGAGGCATTATTTACACAACAAATTCCAAGTAGCTTCATCTGTCTGGAATAAAAGATTCGGTATTTTCCCACAGGTACTTGCGTTCTCTGACTTTCTTTATCCATTTGATCACATACAGTCATGCCGTGTAATGCATAGGCTGACTATGTCGTAATCCGCAAACGGCAAAAACGTCAAAATCCACCACTGGGGCTCCCAGACTTTGCTTTCCACTTTCTGCTGTACTTCTCATTTTAATATGTCATATAAGCAGTATTTAAACATCTAATTTAACACTTGTACACATTTTTGTAAATACCAACTTACAGACGCTGTACTGATTTACACTATTTAAATCTATATTATTCATATTTTTTAATTTATGTTCTGTGAATGCATAAATACTTTCCTAATACATTTAGGTACACCCGGCCAATAAAGTGATTTTTGATTCTGAAAAACTCTGATGAATGCATCATTAGCACCAAAATCTTCCCTTTGGGCTGTTCCGGTGAGACACTGGTAAAATCACACACTTTTGCGTGCCCATGTGACATGTGATAACTGTGGAACCCATTTCTTACAATTTGATCTGCACATCAGCAATTCCTGATGCAAGCAAGGGGCTTGAAATATAGACACCTGTCAGTCAAGAAGACCTCTCAGTCACTAGGGTCCTGCGTGGTCTTCCGCGGTGCCCATTCAAAGCTGCTATCGACGCCTTTCTGAGAATGAGCACAGTGGATTCACACGCCTGCCCAGATGGCCTGATGCCACTGGAGGGGCAACATCGCTCAGCCGTGCCACTAATTAATGAAATCAGAGTCTCAGTTATTAGCATAAAAGAAATATGATATATATTTTTACAAAAATGTGATCAAAGGGTTTATGGGGTCATGGAGACCCAATCACACATAAGCCCGTGGGCATTTCACAAGCTTCTGCGGGCTACACTTTAACAGTAATGATATTTGTGGTGTAATCATGCATATATATATTTCACTCCTACAGCTAGGATGGAGTTGTACCAGCTAATGTATTCCGAGTCAGACCAAGTACAGCTCGCAAAAGAAAAAAGAAAAAAAAAAACGCTTTGGTTGAGTAACCATAATAATTAGAAAATTATTTTGATAGCCTGAAACAATCTAATATATTACAAAATTTTATTAAAATAATATCAGATCAAATTAACTGCTATTCCATAATGAATTAGGTAACAAGGTAGGCAGATATTAATCACCCTGCCCTCCCCCAGGCCAGAGACATGGGGGTGGGGTTATTAAGTTAGCTCTATGGCTCGTTAGGAGTCAGAATCTGGCAGGGGAAAAAAAACGAGCTGCATACTATTCAGTCTTGAAGATGTGCTTCTTTCATGCTACTTCCTGATGTGTCTTTCAGGTATATTCTATTGTATACACTCATGTTTTGACATTTAAATCAATAATTAATACTCAGCCTACTGGACAGCCCCTCCCCTACACTTACCTTTGCCATCTCTTCTGTGGGGGGTGCACTGAAGCTAGACATATAACTACCAGAACATTTTCCTATATGGGAAATAAGGAGTCAAGGCCAGCTGGCCACTTGCCTGTTGAGTAAAGCAGTTCTATTGATGGAATAATGTCCTTGTTATATATAACAAAGGGTTTTGAAAGATTTCACTGGACTGCCATAATAGGGACCCGCTCACAAAACATGCCAAGGGGTTTAGCTGGCACAGTAATGCTCTCAGTGAACCCCTCTAATAGAAAACATGAGCCTTATCTGCTGGTGCAAGACCTATGGTGCCATGTGCAACCTTCCATTTGGAGTTGACTTCAGAACCCCCATGCGCTACCGGGTGTAGAACCACCAGATGCTGACTTGCGCAGAACCTTCAGCTGGCAGCACAGGATGAAGCTTTCTGATGTTGCCTGGTCCATAATTTAAATTCTCACAGGCTCAGATCCTCCAGATGATGCCTTGTGTTCTGGATGCCGCTTGGAGTAGAACCTCCCATTCATGGTCTAGTGTAAAAGCTCATTAAACTGTTGGGTTAGAACCTCGATGCTCATTCACACCTCCAGCTAATACCGAGCATTAGTGGGACGACCTTCAGTTTGGTGCTGGCATGGGCTGAGATGTGGGGACAATGGAGGGAATATGGTCGCTTTTTGGCAGGGACAGCTATACCCCTGACACCTAGACTCCCCCCCCACACCTTATGAGGGGAAAAGGCATTTCGTATTTTTAATTAGTAATTATTTTGGAGGTTTTATGGCTTTATTTTAGCTGTCACAGTGAGCGAGGAGAGAGGATTAGCGACCTCGGGGGGAAGCAATGTGAGGGAGATGCAGGCAGAGGGAGGACAGCTCACGTTTGATCCAAGGAGGCTTTGCAGGCCAGGGGGTGACAGCTGCACTGTCTTCAGCCGGATTTGAATTTGAATTCTATCTAACGACGCAGCAATGCACGGACTTGGCAGGGCAGTCTGCTAATCTTCTTGACACAAATGCCTGGGCTTTTCTTATGTGCCCTCACAGAGATTTGAGTAATTAAAGTTAAATTGAAGGAATAAAAAATATCCTTCTTGTACTAAGGCTGTCTTGCTAATGCCAAGTGTGAATAGTCAGGGTTGTCCTTAGAAGTCTAATCCCAAATGCTTTTTCTCCTGCCACAGGCTGCCAGGCCCTGCCGATAAGGCCAGAGCACAAGGCTCTCATCTTACAGGCATCTGTAGGCGAGAAGAAAGGAGGATGACTCCAGGTGGAATTCATTAGCCTCCGAGGTACATCAGACCAGTGGGACAGATCTGCTCAGGTCAGAACATTTACCCTCCAGCTGGACCGTCGGAGCTGGAACATGAAGTTTCCCTCGTGGGTACTCTCTTCATATCTAAATACATGTCAGTGAGGATTCCACACTATAGCAGCTCATGAGGTACAACGGTTCCCTCCTTTGACTGTAGGAAAGCCAGGCAACTGCTTCAGAATTCTGAACGGAGCCAGGCCCTAGATGAAGCACATGGCAGAGAAGGAGAGAGGGAACCAATGGTTACCGTCCACCGGGAGTTGGGTGTGACAGACTCAAGTTGAAAGAGGATCGCACCCCAGTACCTGCAGAGTGACAAAGACTTCTGACACAAGCACACAGAACACATTCCGCCACAGTGATTTCATGCACCAGAATGTGTTGCTCGTGTTTTTTTTTCTAAATCCTCCCTTTTCCTGAAAATGCCGTCAATGAATTGAGCAAACGGACAGGCTCACGTAGACTGCAGAGGTCAGTGTGTCGAAGTGGGTCTGGGGGCGGGTCTTTGGGGCGGAGCTGGCCAATCACAAAACCTTACGGCACATATGCACGATCTTACAGCACGTAACCCAAAACCTTTTGGCACACACACACACACCATAAAACCTTACAGCACGTAACAGCACAGAACCTTACGGCTCGTAACAAGGGGAGACGTAGATGAGCAGACTTCTCACCAGAATTAGGGGGTGATCACAGAGAAGAGGGCTGGCAAAGGAGCTCCACAGGCACATGCAGCCTGGGTAGGCAGTGGGGCGCCACACAGTACATTACCACACTGCACCACTGTGCACTACATGTACTTCCCTTCCTGGGAAAGAATGCTACCATCAGTTTTGGATCACGTCTGACTTCCCCTGACTGCTACAGGCCTTCAAGCTGGACAGGGATCCTGTCTGAACAGCTCTATTAATCCCCAAGACCTTTCAGGTCTGGCTCACAATGCCACATAATGCATACCTGTCTGGAGTAATTAATTCTCCCACTGTCTGTCATCGCCTCAGGCCAAATTCTTTTTTTGCGGTTCCACCTATCTTAGCGCCTCCTGCCACCCAGTGTTCGGAGACTGCTTTAACGGGCACGTGAAAACCACAAGAAAGCTAACCTTTTTCCAAAGCGCACGGCGACCGAGCAGAAGCGAGCCTCAGCCCCCACGGCGAACAGCCGGCTGGCAAAGGAGACAGCGAAAGGCGAGGCGCAGGCAGAGAGGGGTGGGAGGCGAGACTAAAGGGAAGGTGAGAGATTTTAACATCAGCTTTCGGACGGCACTTGGCCGCGTTACGGGTTCCACACTCACCCCAAGCTTCTCCTACATGCCCACACGCCCACACGCCAGCCTTCCTCTACTCCTGAAAAGACAGACCAGCACCTGGAGTAACACTCTCAAGCTGCTTACACCGAGAGAAAAACATGCAATTACTGCTAGGAGATGAGCTCAGCATGCTGCGTGGTGAGGGTCCACGCACACAGCAGTGCGTGAAGAGATTAGCAGCACGGCCAGACTGCAGAACACAGGAATAATCATCCTGTCACAGCCACCGGCTCAGGCTACCAGCAGCATGTCAACATCTCCTGTTCCCCCTGTATTAAGACATACCACCAAAGATTGTGTAGGCGAGGAAGACTAAGTAAGATTTATTAATAAACTGAATGCAGTAAATTCATAATTAATTGAATTTGACCTGACTGCTGCAACATAACTTATAACACTTGGTCAACAAACCTGTGTACTTTGTGGTCATGTGCTCTGTGGACAAATCACGGAGATTGTGAGGAGACAGACTAACAATACAGTAGTTCAATGTAGGTAGTAGCCTCATCCAAAGTCCTCACCCAAGTTTAAAAAAAGAAAAGCTAAATGCATGCTCTTGCATCTCTTGGAACTCTCTGGGATCCTACAGGCTGACATGTAATTGGCTGCTATAAGTTTCCCAGGACACTCTGGGCCAATCATGTGCATGGGCAGACAGGGACACACTGCTCATACATGTCCACATACACATCATGTGGACAATGAATGGGGCAGAAGGGCCAAAAGCTGGTGTCCAGGATGAAGGGGCAG
The DNA here is from genome assembly GCA_026780765.1 of Petrocephalus schoutedeni. Taxonomy (NCBI): domain Eukaryota; kingdom Metazoa; phylum Chordata; class Actinopteri; order Osteoglossiformes; family Mormyridae; genus Petrocephalus; species Petrocephalus schoutedeni. The sequence continues at coordinate 12,298,438 of JAODKL010000027.1, read as the reverse complement.
CACCACGCCTCAACAAAAGCCTATGAAAAACAGAGAGAACATCACTAGCCAAACTGAGAACATCACATGATCACAAAACCACGTGGGAAAGACAACGTCAGAGGCTGGACAGGTGGCCACTCAGTCTCCCCTACCCCCCAAACGTGAATCTCAAGCACTGCTGAAGCTGTCTTCAAGTTACAAGCTATTTGTGGTGAACTATGGCATTAGCATAACTAGGTCACATATCTTCTTTAAACATTCAGTGTTGGGTAAGAGCATACCTAGAATTCAGCATTACCCTTTATTAAATAAAAAGTGCAAAAAGAAACGAGATAGCTGATAACAGGCAATTTTATGAAGGGGAACACATTTGTCATAGCGAAAAATTTCATCAGGAGGTATCACTTTTAATTGAGTTTGAATAAATGATATACATTCCAGAATGTGTCTGAAGGTATCTTGTTTTTGGTATTTGGGGCTTGGACAGACATCCCTCTCCAAGGCTCCCTGTGAATTTAATAGGATATTCAGGTTAATCTGATATTAACAGTAGAGCCAGTGGCTCTTTAAGAATCCTAATGAGACTCAGTTACCCATAAAAGCAATATTCCCATGTTTTATTTGGTTCACTATGTCATATTAACCCACCCTGTGCGGGCTTCACATCTCTATTCCAGCAAAAGCTGTGTGGATATAAACCAGCATTCGTACTCCACAAGTGTTAAGTATGTCAATATGTTAGATGCTCAACAAACTGTCACGTACGTGTGCGCGACAGCACCTAGGAAAGGCCACACGAGGATATCTGATTGGCTAATCCAAGAGCAGACTCACTAATCAGCATTCGAGTGCGATTCCGAAGAGAGTAAACACGACTCCCGCACGAATCCACACGCGGTGCGGCGGTACTGCTTGAGCCACGAGAATGACGGGCTTCCCGCTTGCAGATCTGGCACGGTCCAAGTGGGAAACAGCAGTGACACGGCCGTCAGGACACGTGCCACCGCAACTCGCACCGCCAGCACTGCTACTCAGTACCTTAAGCTGACACTTAATTAGAACTTTCATCTACTGGCTTTCTGCTGCGGTCCAAAAACATTCAACTCCTGTCCAAAAAATGTGCAAGACATTCATGTCACTCTCCAATTAGTCAGAGAACATGCTTGAATTCCGCCTCCCACGTGAAAATAAAGTAACAGTTGGAGGTAACCGATGAAATAAGTTGTGACTATGATTCCTATTGTATTGTGATGGCAGATGGGCAAGACCCAGACATACATTGTGTTTAGAAAGCAAAATTGTTATATCTAACTAAAACAAATTAAATTCTAAACGTAAAAAAAAATTGTCACATGAGCTAAGATAACAACTGGTGCACTGATTATTTAACAAATAAAACACGTAACATAAAAGGGAATCAGACCTTGTGACTTGAATTAAGCTAGCTGACTGACTAAGTTAACGTTACGACAGTTCAACTGTAATATGTAAGGACCTGTTTGCAAAAAATGACTAGAAACCTACAACAAACCAAGAGACTCATTGTTGCCACCCAAGTGACCTAAGAGAATATCTGTTTATCACCTGAGAAAGATGAATGGGCAGCAAAATCTCTCAGGAAAGCTTTGGTCTTTGGCAAGGTGGTCTGCGCTCGTGTGAGCACAGTGTCATTACAGCACCAGGTTTGGCTGTGATTTCCGATACTGCTGGAATATGCTCCTGATGGTCAAGCCAGGTCCATTTCCTGCTTAGAGAAGCAAAGAGCTCTGCTTGTACCCACAGTGCACGGCATGCATGATCCCCGTCTGAATTTTACGCTTTGTTACTGCTGCACGGCCCAGCAAGGCGACGAAGCGCCACCCACTGGTGGAGGTCTGTGTCATATAAATAGCTGAAGGTCACAGCCACAATGGACTTCCACTTAATGTTCTTTAACCAAAGCATGCATGGGTATGGCTGACATCCATGTCTTCCTGTACGCGCATAAAGCCCGTGTGTCTCAAAGGCAGCCCAACGGGGCTGCGGAACGACAACACATTTACCAGCTCATTAACAAAATCGCCCGATTCTGCTTATCACTGCTCCTGAAATGTAGTAAACTCAGACACCCCGGGTTAATAAGCGCACTGGGAGGCGGTAATAAGCATCACGGCCGGACGGGCTGGACGGGGGACCGAAAGAAGGGTATTTATCACGTTATTGACTTTCTGACTGCAGTGTCATGAACCCTTTTGTCATAAAGCGGTGCACTTGGAGTGAGAGCGGCAATCGATGCAAGGCAGAGCTGTTGTCACGTCCCCCCCCCACCCCCCCAAACACAAAATCCCTGCCTGTTGCAGCAGTTAGCAAGCTGGTGAATGCACTTGGAAGAGCCTCTACAGCTCACCGCCACTTCAGGAAGCACAAAAAATCCCAGAGAGAGAGAGAGAGAGAGAGAGAAATAAGGACTTTGCGAGTGTACCATTCTGTTGGCATTTGCATACCGAGCCAGGTAAACACCTCTCAGCCAGCATGCTGCTACCTGTGAGGTAACAAGAGGAGATGTGAGATCTTCAGTATCTCCAAGTGGGCAGAGAAGTCAAAAACCTAAATGCAAGCTTCATTTAAGAAAGGGGGCAGCTGAACTCTGTTTAGAATGGGGCGGACTGGTACGCTGATGGAGGATTCATTTACAATGTCACCCAACTGACACCTGTAAGTTGGAATACTGGAAAGGTGTAAGTCATAGATCTGGAATATTGTATCGGCCAAAGCCCTTAGCATCTGGCAACGTCCTGTTACTATTGGTTCATTCTCACTACACCGCTTTTTCGTTGCTATTTGTCGTGGCCATAGCCCAGCATGCTCCTGGTGCTGTGGGTCAAAGGAAGCCTATCAGCTCGTCATTGAGAGATCACACGGAGGTCAGCTAAAAGGGGGACCAACAGCCCTAAACATCATCCTTCGGGCACCTCTGAGCAAAAAGATCACGTGCTAGCTCTGCCTACCGGGGCCATGGGACAGCTGGACTCTAAACCTGTGTCCGCCAAAAAGGGGGAGTCGGCAGAGGAGACAACAAAAATACAGATATATCCGTAGCCTCTAACATTCCTTTTGTGTGACATTTCGTTCTACCATCAAGAATCCCAAATCCAGACTAAAGCCAGATATGCAGGTACAGAAGTCCACTGGCTTTTGGGCAGAGCCCCCTACACACAGAAAGGGCTAGCCATAGGGATCAAAGTAAACACTCCTGTGGGTTCACTCTGTCCACTGACTAGAATTTCACATCGGTCACCGCAGCTAGAAAAGAGGCAGGCAAAGACGTCATGAATAACAGGATGATGGTTTAAGGCTTAAGGTGACTTTGAACATCACAGAATATCATCCGCCCTAAATTCTTCTTGACTAGCGGAATTCGGCTCTGCCTGGTCTTCTGCTGCTGGAACACAGATAAGCAGCTCTGAGTGATTTAACATGCCTACATGTAGGACCTGTCACATATTAGCTTACCCCTGAAACCACATGATAAAGAGGAAGCATAATGTCCAACAGCCCCTGTTCTGTAATCAAGCCGTTAAGTACGTTTACATGTATGACAGTGTAGATCGGCAGTCAGTGAGGCGTCCTCTATTGTGCAGACATTCTTAAACTTGCATTACGGATCGATATTAGACAAATTACATAAATGGAGGCAGACACAAGCTGTTTCTAAGCAGGAAAATCGTGATAAATATACAGGTTAGTTTGAAAATCCATTTAAACATTATCAGCGTTCCAGTGAAACGTAAAATACATTACTGATAAGACAGGCGTGCGTTTCATGAATGGACCTAAAGTAACAAAATAAGTCTCCATTTGTTTCAGGTTCAGAAATGCAAAATGTGTGTATTGACAGTCGAAGTGCAAATGTCAGCAGTAATATGGAAGATGAGACCAGAAATTTCCAGATGCCTCCAAACTTTAAGGGTGAAGTCGCCCCAATGGAGCGGAGCAGCCCCGAGAAATCAACCTCCCGGTCGACTGTGCTCACTTGTGATGCATATGAAAAGGAGGTCAGAAGCTGATGGATAACAGCTATGTTTCCATGGTAATCACCCAAATGTTTTGGTTCACACACACTGTATGGCTTAAATGGATTAAATCCTCAGAAAACATGCTACCTTATATTAGGTTAAGACAGATGAACAGTCGTTTATCATGAACAACACTGTGGGCATAAGGTCATGGTACTGCTAATGACACACTGGTGTGTACATCTCCATCACAGGTCAGATCTGTGCTACTAACACTGAGCTGACGCATTTGTAATTAGCACAGTGCGTTATCGACATTTCCCTGTGAAGTAAAATGCAACAGATGTAAATACAGCTCAGCGGCTTAGAGAAAAACAGCAAAACTCTGGGGCTTTAGCAACAGCAGCGGCAGCAAGGAAATTTCATGGAGACGGATCACACCTGGCCAGTGAGCGCTGGGTTTTGGCAAGCAGTGGGTCTAACCCTGAAGTTCAAAGCAAGAGGTCCTCCAGAGACAGGACAGCAGGTTGAAACCAGCAAGGTAGCCTAGAGAGGCTGATGGATTGGAGCGAAACCGAGGGCACTGGGGAACCACTGTACCCTGACTTAGGTGAAATCTGGAATTAAAGGGATGGAGTCCTGTCTACTTTCAATATGACCTTTGACCCAGTTCCCTGGACTGCTTGAACCCTCATCCAGCCTCACGAAGAGAAGGCCTTGCTGACCATTGCAGAAGTCTACAGGTTTACGTTTCCATTTTTAAAGGGATGGCCGGAGGGTTGGATGCTGGGCTGCGTCGGCCTCCCTTCGCCTCTGGAAGCCACAGTATAGCCTTGTTGGCTTATTTAAAATGGCACCTGATCCCATTAATTACTGTCCGATTCCTTGTCAAGCTGTGGTAGCTGGCACTAAAGCCTCTCCTGGCGTTTCTGGCAGATAAGGTGTCAGCTATCTCTTTGGGAGGTTAATAGACCAACCAAATAATCCTTTCCCTGCTTCAGTAGATACTTGGTTATTTGCATTTGGTAAGCTGATATGGTCATTCAGTTCAAAGTGTGACTGCATTCCTAATGAATTTCTCCTTAGTGTCTTCCCTGGGGACCGGGCTTGAGGCATCAACAGCTCCGTTCATTATCTTTTTATGCTCAGAGCCCCAACTCTGCAGCTCGCCTGCAAAACCCACTGGATGAGGGCGTCTTAGGGAATTTAGCAGAACTATTAAAGGTGTGTTCAGGGGCTTCAAATATTCAATGGGACTCTTCCACCATGAAAAGGCATGACAGGCCTTTTGGGCTTAGTGCAGCATCAGGACGGTGCCTGTCCTCTGTGCCTAGGACAGGCACATATGCACAGGGTCTGTCTTCTCTCATTTCACTTGCAAATCTAAGAACAGAACTCACACTTACAAACTGCAGCCGTAGGCTCATGCTTCCTGCAGGACCTGGGTCAAGGCAGAAATGTATGCTATGCTAACTAAAAAAAAAAAAAAAAAGAAAAGCTGTGACTGTGCTTGATTTCTGAAGGTGTTTCCCTGAAAACTGTAGAGGGAGGTACATGCCAAGGCATTTCATTTATTGGTAAAGATCTAAATAATAAAGACACATAAGGATAAGAATAATGGGCATGCAAGGGTACATGCTGCTTTGACAGCATGTCTCCATGGTTACAGGACACGCGAATGCTAAGTGGCCTTTGACCTTCTCGGCACGTGACTTCAGTATTAGGATATCTCCTGCCTTTCTCCATCTGCGTGTCACCCCACCCAGGGAGCCTGACTACACAGACCTGCTGAGATGATACCAATCGCACCTGCACAGGAATCATTGGGAATAGCGACTTAGTCCTCTCTCTTAGCACCGACCGTCCATCATAAAATCAAGAAAACATCATCTGCAAATTTACCAGAATATGCCGTTACCATAAATTCACATTTTATGAATTTGTACAGATGTTCTAAAATCAGTTTAAAATCAGCCATACGATACAAATACGAATCTTCAAATCTTATGAATCACACGAATCATACGATTCTTTTTAACTCCCTGCTACTGGATGTACCAATGAAATCCTCACGGGTGTCTATCGGTGCAGCTCCTGGACAGTGCTTTACAGGGGAGGTCGTTAGGCAGAGTTTTGATGCCGTTGTTTCAGAATCATCAGTGTCCCGGGTGAAAGATGACGGCGGCTCCTTCCCACCCTTAATCAGCAGCACTGACCTTTGCGGACGGCCCCTAGCAGAGTGATTAAACCCCATTCACGGCACAGGCGTGAGGAGGAAAATGTAGGCAGCCAGATGGAGGGGAGACAGAGAGTTCTCCTGTCCTTGTGTCATTTTCAACCTTTACCATCCTGAGAACCCATGTGATCACACCCCAAAGATTAGTTTCACATAAATGTAAGGAATTAGCAAAAAAGGACATCCACACAAGCAATTTATCCCACCGCAAGACCAGCCAGTCAGCCAGCAGTAATTCACACATCATTCTGGCTAAACCTTAAGATAATCCCCATTGACTTGCCCTGGCTCATGGCCAAAGCACTCTAAATAAAAATGCCTTTGGTAGAACGAAACCCCGGTAGGTGTACCTGGATGTTGACAGATTTATAAAACGAGTGGCAGAGAGGGCAAAGAAACCAAACAGACTGACATGTCGATGTAAAACCACAAAAAAACCCCATCAACACTCTGATAACCAGTTCTGAGTTGTGTAGAAAAAAATGTGTAGAAATTTGTAGAAAAAAATCCTTACTACTTAAATTCTGACCCCAAAATATGAAGTGGCTCAAATAAACAAATCACAGTTGCAGTATCACACTAGTTTCTTAAATTGAGTTTCAAAAATCTGAGACATTGAGACATGAATAAGGCAACCACCATTTTCTCAGTTAAACTGCTACAGAACTGATGGCATATAT
>JAODKL010000027.1:12189576-12217308 GCA_026780765.1 Petrocephalus schoutedeni | reverse complement strand
AAATACAGCAAGGTACAGTAAACCACGCCCAAAATACAGTACAGTACAGTACACCACCCAACCGTAAATCACAGCAAAGCAATGGCAAAATACAGCAAGGTACAGTAAACCACGCCCAAAATACAGTACAGTATTCAAATTAACAAACCACAACAAACAAATAAGAAATATGACACAATACTGATTCTCCAGAGGAGTCATTTTAAGTTTTTCTCTGCAGGTGCACATGAGATCATGTGGGGGAAAGAATCCTATGAAATGCACTGTGAAAGAAGTGGCCGACCGACCCTGAACCTGGATATGGTCCCTGGTCCTCAGCTGCGCAAATCTGCAAACACAGAATCACCACCATTCAGGCAACCTGCAATTCCCATCAACTTGCCATCACCATCTGGCACATGACTCTGATGGGCCATTGACATGTTTTTGATATATATAACATCTATAATCTATAATCTGTAGCATTCACCATCCTAGTGCCCACATACTGTACAGTATGGGTATGGCCTACCAGGCTCTGATGACACAATGCCCCCTCCGAATTGCCGTTCTCCTTCAATATTAAAGAAAGCAGTCTCGCCAATGTCACATGAGTGCTCCAAGGATAGGAGGCACAGTCCCTTTGGGGCTGCTATTCTCAGAATAAGAAGGTAAAATTATAGCCATAAAAGTGTCCCATTTAGGAGCAAATTCTCTGCATTGGCATGTTTTGCATAAAAACCTGGGCTTTGAAACGGTCCATTCCATAAAGACAAATTGGTAATTCACGTTTAAAATGAAACTCACAGTAAACCTCACAGACAAAATTGCGCAATAAGAAAATGAAAATTGATCCAGCTCTTAGGCTTTTGTGCTTCCTGGGAAGGATTCAGTACGAACAGCATGACAGCTTTCACCAGGAAGCGGTGTCAACAGCAGCCTCGTCACACAAACCGGGGATGCGATGGCTTCTCCTCTCCTCTCCTCTCCTCATCAGTTTGTGCACAAAGGCAGCTCTTATTCTGTGTTTCTGATTCACACAATGTTTGACCCAAGTGTCATTTTGGCCCTATTAATTCCAAGCCATCCAAAAATACCTTAAAACACATATATTTTTTTTATAATCCGTGTGTGATATTGCTGTTTTTCAGATTACTGTTACATGTTAGCAGGATAAGGAGAGAACAAAGCAGGAGGAAACACAGTAAGGATGGAAGGCCAAAAGGGTGTCCACATTTCCACCTATCAGATTCAGGTATCCATCAAGCATTAGTAAATTCCTCCATTCAGAGGGTGGGAGAGCATGTTTTGTTCCACAGTAGGATAAAATAAACCATTCATGGTTTATTTTAAATGTTGCTTGCAGATATAACACCATTAAATCCCATTAGATGTCTTTAAGGAATCTCGTCACACATTGCTTAGGATAATCAGCTATTTTTCCACAAGCAAACTTAAGAAGTTAAGTCAAAGAACAATCTGGGAATTTCCTCTGTGTTCCAGCATCAACGAGACGTCACCTTTTGCAAATAAGTAGCCAATACACAGCAAGACTATTGTCGAGAACCCACCCTAAAAGCTCTGCTCCCCCACTGAGTTAAAGATTACTTCCATTTTCGCCCTAGATGCGTTACTTCGCTCATGATTTGTTTGCAATGTGAATTTGCTCCCATCTGGATTCCCTGGTGTACATTCGGTGCAGCTCCCTCACTCGGCCGCGATGATGTGGTTTCTGCGCTTTGGCTCTGCAGGGGGCGTTTGCTGCAATACTTCCCAATCGGCAGGGCAACTGCCGCAACTCCGGGGCCCAGATGTGCGACAGGTTCATCACTGCATAGGGAGATAGCATGATCCCCCCCCCCACACACACACACACGACTCTAGCAACCCAACCCGAAGACCAGAAGATGCTGCATCTTCCAGGGTTCCGGCTCCTGTCCCTGACCCCTTTTCTGGAGTCCACAGCATGCCACGCCAGCTGGGTTGTATGGCTTGCATGAAACAGTTCCTAGGCACAGACTAGGGTCGGACGATTTTAAGACAAAATCTAATTGCGATTTATCTGACCGTTATTGCAATCGCAGTTTGAATTGTGATGTTTTTTAAAACCTGTGATGGGCTGGCCCCCCATCCTGGGTTGTTCCCCGCCTCGTGCCCGTAGCTTCCGGGATAGGCTCTGGATCCCCCGCGACCCTGATGGCAAAAAGCGGGTTGGAAAATGGATGGATGGATGGATGTTTTTTAAAACTCAGTTCAGTATTCACTATACTGTATGAATATAGAAAACTAATTGGGCACAACTGCACATTGAAATCTGAACTGCGCTACACATTAATCCAAAGATGAGAATGTAAATATATCAATTGAATCCAAAATGTATTTATTCTAACAAAAATGATATAGAACATACACCTAATAAACCACAGAAAAATGTCTAGCAACCCGACCGTGGTAAAGTGATACACGCACATTTAAGTGCCGCGTTTACAAACAGTGCTCAACTACTTTTTTACCCTTACTGTAGTAACATGCTTCCGGAAAGTCCCATGTACACAAGGGTCAAATCAGCAGAGAACAATGATGCATAAAACTACTATAACAAAAGCCATGACTGTGTTAAGTTAAATAAAGTAATGAAAATAAAACAATCCCAGTAATAAAAACACTAAGGATCTTGTGGCTAATGCTGCCTGGACCCTTAATAATAGGACTTTTCTGGGAACAATCTCTGACCATTAAATAGGTAGGTAATTCACTTTCGGCTCAGCAATGGAACCAATATTTTTTTGCACTGCGAATGTAACGTTTTCCTTGGGTTTCACGTATGTTGTTTATAGGCGTATACGCCGTCACTTTGGGCCACTTCTGATTGGTGATCATGATTGGCACACGAGGAGCACGGCACTTCTGATTGGTGAGACTGACTGCCGCACAAGGAAGACAGAATGAATTTGTAAAACTATGCTCATGACAGTATTAAACCCTGGGTCAGACGTGCTGTATAATGCATTTCCTAAATCACAGCCTTTGCAATTTGCTAATTGCATTGTTTCAAATCGCAATTTAGATATGAAATCGATAAATTGTTCAGCCATAGTACAGATAGGAGTTTCATCCAATTCCCACAAATGACAACTCCTGTTTACATGAATCGCTCCAGTTCCCTTTACTACAGTTTTAAGGTTTGGTTTTCCCAGCCTTTTTGTTCTTTGCCCTCACCGGAGGGAAGAAATGCTGGTGTATTTAGGTAATCAGGTTATCTATTAACAGGTATTATACAGGGTCATGCTCTTTGAATGCAAATGACATTACAGTGTTAATGGTTCCTATTAGCAGGACCTCATGCATTAAATTGTTGCAAACTTGTGAAATACAGGAGAAGACGACAGACGTGGGAAGTTACTCTATGTTCTACAAACTCGCCAGTGAACTTACTAAGCACCACATGTATGGGAGAACTCAGTTCCTGTAAAACAGTGAGTGCACTGATCATACATTTTATTGCAGCACACTGACAGCTCTGGGAGTATTTAGATCTAAAAATAAGTACAATTTTACAATTTCTGTAGAATCCACAAAAACACGGAAAGCATCTTCTCTACCTTTCTCTGAGTAGAAGCAGATTTGAAGGTGGCAAGAGCTCAAACAGACAATGCCAAGCTGGATAAAAGGTAAACAAGCATGTGTGTATGCGGTCCAACACACCACGAAAGTCAATAGAATACATTTTCATAAATCCTTTAGGAATTTTCTCATAGATACGCCCCAGGTTTAATTTGAAATTACTGCCTTGAGAATTTAAGTTTTAAGATCTAAACCTAAATACCAATCAAATAAGGTTGTGCTATGCATTATTTATACTAAAACTGGATAATGTTTCTAAAAGCTCAGGGTTTATGTACTGGGGCTGCAAGGAGCATCTCCCTTAGACTGAGGTTTCATCCTGTACCCGACTCTCAAACACACCAAAGGCTTCATCCGTCTCTCACGTTTTATAAATATGAATGTCTAACGAAGCAAAATAAGCAATTAATATACATTCACCTTCCTTTTTCAACTCATTGCAAGAGGGTGATATTTCCTTAGTTTTTGTTATATTCTATATAACAACTGAGCGTGGGACGTCTGCAGCACAGATGCATGCAGAACACATTCTAAAAGAGGGGGGATCGTCATTTAGCGTCAAAACTGGCTACCAACAAAAACTGCCATAATGCTAACATTTATTTTGAAAATAGGAGAATACAGATGCAGACAAATTCATGCAAGCATTTTTGGCATTAGGTGTCAGGAGCCTGAATCTGGATATTCATATCATATTCATTTATAGCAAGGCATATATAATGACATATAATGCCTTGCGAATAAATTCCTCGAAATTAAATTTTTCGGAGAAACAAAAAAAGAATAAAAGCCCCTAAATGATATCATATCATCTCTGCAGCTGTGATACAGCAGTAATTTCTCCCATTATTACCGGTGTCATGTCGATAAAAGAGAAACACCCCCCCCACCATTCCAGTTCCTGCAGAGGCCATCTCCAACCATTTCCAGCTATTGCCTACAATTACCTTGACAAACCCAAGCTTCATCTCAATTAGCACCTGAATAGGCAATGGTAGATTTAATATAAGCTGTTAGCATGGGAGCATAATTTAGGTAGCAAGAGAGACGATGGTTTAAAGGCAGCTCAGTTCTCAAGAACATACTTTGTTTGCCAATCATCTGACGGCTTGCTCCTTTCAGGACTACCTATGGGGTATTCTGACAGAGCAGGGACAGCCCCCAGCACTAAATGCCACACAGCAGAACCATTGTGGGTATATGGGAGTATGTGTGTGTGTGGTGGGGGGGGCTTACAAGGTGGAAGTGACAGAAAGTGGGATTCAAATTAAACTAAGTTGGCACTGTTCTCACAGCCAATGTGGAACCGCACATCAGAAAAAGTTGGGAAGATGCAAATAAGAAAAAACTCATTGATTCTGAAATTTACTTCTAAATCTTGGATGGACCATCACGCAGTGGAAATCTGTACTGCGGTCAGACCAATCAGTATTCCAGATCTTTTTTGGGAGAAAATGGACGTTGTGAGTCTGTCGTGGTCTGGGGTTGAGTCAGTGCCCTTGGCAAAGATTATTCATACTTCCGTGATGACACCATTAAAGTAAGTACACTGAGATTTCACAGGGACAAATGCTGCCGTCAGGACGACATCTTTCCTAGGGATGTCCGTGCATTTTGCAGCAAGACAATGCAAAAGGACATTCTGAACACTTTACAAAGGCATGGCTGCAGAAGAAGGGGGTAGGGGTCCCGGACTGGCCCGCCTGCAGTCCCCGCCTGCCCCCAATAGCGAATATGTGGATATTTTAGAAGCGGAAAATGCGATGGCGACGACCCTGTACTGGTGCACACCTTACCACGTGTTAGCAGAAAGAATGGGACAAAATAACACCCGAGACGCTTCATCGCTTGGTATCCTCAGTGCCAAGACGTCTTTGAGGTGTTGTGAGAAGGAATGGCAGCATTACTAAGTGGTGAACGCTTCACTGTCCCAAGTTTTCTGGAATGTGTTGCAGGCCTGAAATGCAGGAATGGCTGTATATTAACAAATGAAATGAAGTTGACTAGACAAAACATGACATCGCTTGGGTTCATACTGTCTGCAATAAAAAGTCAAAGTAAATTTCACGATCACTCAGTTGTTTTATTTTTTATTTTTTTGCATTTTCCATACCATCCCAACTTTTTCTGATTTAGTGTTGCTTTACCGAAAACTATACACCTGTACTCTGGTTCCTTGTTTCCTAAAGACAAACCTCTTAAAAGTGCACTCTTAAAAACCAAAACAAAAAATCTTGAATGAAACTGTGTTAATGAACATGTGACAATTAGGAGGCAAGAGAAGAGATGGGGGAGTGAGCAGGTACACGTGGGAATCGGGCAGCAGCCTCTGAGCCAGATGCTTGATCTGTGCTTCAATTGCCTGAGCACTACTTAGAAACCTTTGGACATGCAGAAGAGCTTGGAAACAACTGAAGACTGAAGATGCCCAAGCACTTAGAAATCTAACTAAACAAACATTCAACTGTAGGATGAACACACATACACAAATTACGGGATCAAAATCATAATTAAGGATTGCTTTTCGCATTGATTTATTTTTGAGATGCATTAAAGGCTGGATGCTTTCAGGAGGGTAAGAGTGGTGAGGCTATCATTCAAGGGAATGGTATGGATTGATGAAAGGGCAAGGCAAAGGACGCACGCGCACACACACACACACACACGCCAACTGGCCAACCATCCACTTGTGACACTTGGATAAGAACCAATACCAATACATTTTGGGTGGAGAATGATACATGCTTGCCCTTCCCTAAGCTCACCTTAGGAAAGGTGTGCCATATCTTAGAGGTTAAATCATCAAGAGGTGTCAGTCAGTCATGCGCAAGGTCAAGAAGAAGGGACAGAGACACTACCTGAGTCAGGGGGACACCAACCAGCAGGTAGAGCCTCCAGCTTCTGAATTATGACGTGCCGTGGTTCACAAAGGACCCAGGGGGCGGCATTTCAGAGTGGGCGAGGATGTCTTCTGAAGGCGAGTGTGCGAGGCAGAGCTGCTGTCTAATGCATGGCACTCCCCACTCCCCTGCTAGTTTAAGATCACCTAAAGCTCCAGCTCCCTTATGTTGCTGGGGTGAACATTCACATTCTACATGGTCTGTTGGCGCATGCACTCCAACACTTACATCTGTTCAATAATTATTAGGCCATTTTCCTCATTAAAAATTCATCACCCCTGAGTGTCGCATAAGTGAAACCTGAAAATGCGGTGAATGGGATAGTTAATTTCTCAATGGATCAGGAAAGAAACAGATTTACTTAAATTCTCCAATTAAATACGTTACACTGATTCCTATATTCAATTTAATAGCTGTGTGTCATGTCCTGCACGCCACATCTGCCTGACCGTCCTGTTTTCTCCCTCCCATGGCCCTAATGGACCACAACTGATGCTTGTTGCCCTGAGTTAGTCTTCGTATATAAGTGCCCGTTTGTCTCAGTCCAGTCATTAACACCACTCCTCCTGTCAGCCTGTCTTTCCCTGTCCTAGCCTTCTCCACTTGATGCCTCGTGATCTTGTTAATTTCCAGTCCCCGTTTGTTTGCATTCAATAAAACCCCTTGTTTCGCCAAACACCTGCCCTTGAGTTATTCATCCTGCATGCCGTGACACTGTGCTGAAGTGACAGGCCTCCCCTTCCTTGCTATACAAACCCAGGATACAGTCTAAGTTCTGCACAACACACTGTACACACACTCTAAAATGAGCAATCAGAGAGCAAACATCCCGTCTTGATGGGGCAGGTGTTATGGGCCCTATACAATCCCTTGAGGATAATATCAAATGGTAACATGACAACAATGTTTGGCAAATATTACTGTAAACAGAACAAAACTTTACGAGTACAAACAACAAAACACTTTTTTGGACTTTCATTTTGATACCTTGCTTTCATTGTGAAGAAATCATAGCTTTATGGATGCAGTAACATTTAGGTCTCCCTGCCAATCTATGCTCTACCTTGGTCCTCCCAGTGCTTCAGGGCTAGATCAGTGAGCCTGCAAGGCCTTAAAAACATCTTGGTCTTTAATCATTCCTTACCGCAACCTGGTATATGCCCTACCTGTTCCTCCACCGCTCCCTTCCAGATTTGTATTTATGTGATGTGCATGCACTGGTCGAATTAACTGAATCATATTTTAACTCACCAAGACTTTTCCGGATTCATACTGCGAATTGATATCATCATCTTATTAACATGTTAAGAAGGCTGATTGCACAAATACGCATTTAAGTGTGCATGTCATCAGACTGAATTACGCAGTCAATTGCAGTTTTCCTTAATGGGCTGAAGGAACCATGAGTGTTTTGGACATTACATGCGATTAAATAAGTCGTGAGGCATCAGATTCATGCTAAAGGCATGGCTTCTTCTCAGAACTAGTCCCAAGCGAGAAAAAGCATTTTCTGAAGAATTGACATCAAGCTGTCAAGTTGGCAAGCAAAGTAAGAAATATATGCATTTGAGGAGTAATGATTAATTTCTAGACATTACATATAAATACTTCCAAATATAATCCCAAAGAACACATTGGGGTCCAATTAACATAGAAACACCAAGACTGTAAATAAGCAAAAAACATTCATTTGTCCTTTAAACAGACATCCTTCTGTTTGCTATAAAGATCAGAACCTTGGACTGCATTTTTAAAATTGCGTTCTGTGTAATTTTCTGGTTTAATTTCTGATGTTGTCGCTCCTCACCCTGAATTAACAAAAGCCCACACGGCATGGGCTCCAATTCCCAAAGAAATCAGACAAAAGCACGATTCACCTTGAGTCTCACCAAAGATACATGGCTTAACTCCTTTCAAGTAAAAGTGTCTGGAATAATACTCTCTGAAAGTTAGTTACTTTCCTACAGAGAGAAAATCAAGAAGCCCCAGATAAAGTGCACAGGGTACCAACAGTCACCAGCATCTACACCAGGGGAGCCCACAATTTTCCGGCTCACAAGCTACTTTTGAAATGACCAGGTCAAAATGACCTACCCACATTAAGCCAGTCCGGCTCCCCCACTCATTTTTTATATCCCTGTATTAGTACTTATAAACTGGAAGGCTAGCTGGGTCACTCTGCTCGCTGGAGTTTTGCACTAGCTCACAATATATTCACGTTTTCCGTGTGGTGACCCATGTGATCTTAAAGATACGTTAGAAGAGAAGGAATCAAAGTAGAGGTTACAGTAATATTACGTAACAAAGTTATATGTAACACCAGACTGGCTGCCCTTTACACCAATCAAGTGGCAAATGCAATGGGAGGGTAGATGATAGGCTAACATCAAAAAAAAAATGGAATGTTGCGCAATCTACCCGCACTACCTTTGTGGTCTACTTACCGATCACGGTTGACGTACAGTATTGGGCACCCCTGATCTGCAGTGTCTCCCAAAAGATGCGCAGTGAAATGGCCCAAAATGAAACTTCTACAATGCCCACCATGGTAGCAGAAAACTGAGCTGGTGAAAAACACCAAGACAGAATTCCCTGCCTGCCACTGTCTTTTTTTTATTATTGTTATCGTCTTGCAATTCCTCGAAAGGAAAAAAAAAAAAACGCTTCGGATCTGCTAGTTTCCGGCTCATTTACATAACAAAGAAAGAAACGTCAGTGGAATGGTGCGTCCCCTTTCTAAATCACCACCACCTTAGCCAACATACATCATCACACCTCCATTTTTATCCCTCATTGAAAAAAGTATTTGTCAACCACAACTCAAAGATCTCCGAGCTGAGATCCTCAGTGCTTCAGTCAGCAAAATAAATCGAAAGCAAAGTGTAAGGTTTTTTATTTTATTTTTTTTTACGTTCCCACTCTCCCCTGCTTTACAGTCCCCAATCCTTCCCAACACACTTTCCCTCGAAATAAAGAGGAGGAAATGACATTATGCATATGAAAATGTCCAGAAAGATGTTTGATTTATATATGCATTAGATGCAAATTCTATTACAGGACACAAGGCGGTTGTGAGATTCCTCCCGGAACACTTGGCTGCCCTGATCAAACCTGATCTCATTAATTCCGACAAGGAGAGCAAGATTGAGGAAGTGAAAGACCAAAACTGGGGGAAATTTACAACCAGGACACAGATTTAACAGAAAGGAAGTAAATTGCATGTGCCCTACTACATCAGGGGCAAATTGACCGCTCCTAGACTTAGCAGCTTTAGGCTGGAGATCACCTACAGTGGAGGAAGACCTTACGTGTGGAGAAATGTTTCAGCGGAAAGACACACTTCAGTATGGCTATCTGTTTAGGCATATACTGTAGATTACCTTGGAGGGGAGGAAATTACCATCTTTAGCTTGCAGAAATGCTCACATGAGCCTATTTACCAACAAAACTATGTTTTCTGATACCTGACTTAATACACTCTTTCATAAATAAAGGACCGTACAATGTTTTGAATACACTGAAAAACATTTAAAATTCATATTAGGGAAGTGGCATTAATCATAAGTAAATACCTTTTATAAACTAAGCAGAGACACTTCATGAATACCAATATTCTGCCAAGAAAGTGGCTCTTTTATGAAAAAAGGCTCAATTTTTCCCTCTTGATCAGAGCTATTTGTACTCATTAAATGTGAGGGGCTGCCAGGCTGAAAGCTAAGAGTAATTCTTCTCCAGCACAAAGTTAGTGCACTTCGCAATACTGCAGTAATTTCCTCTCTTATGCTCAGAATGTTGGGCTTATTGTCATACGTTTCTGTCCTGAGAGAGACTGCCTCCTACAGTATGTTTACCCTTGGCTGATAAGGGTCTCGAGGAGGAGAGAACAATGACAAAATTTAACAAAAGAAACCTCCACGTTTTTCCTTTTCCTTTTCATTTCTTTCTTTTTATTTTTAAATTGGGTGATGCTACTCTCTGGGTGCCTACTTGAAGAGCGTGTGACCACATATGTACACCGACTTCGGCCACAGTACAACTGTGTGTGCAGCTTGGAGTCTGTCTGCATGCACACACGACATTCAGCTCCGGGAGAAACACGACATGTTTCATATTCTCCAGGGCCCTTCCTTTAATTTGCACCTTCCACTGTAGCCTCTGTGATTGAGGTCAGACAGGGAATACTGCACTGCCCTAACTAAAGGATTGCATCAGAGCGGCAGTCTTCAAGTACATCCGCTCTGATCTGCATACTAACTGGTGTGATGTCCTTGACAGTGACGGGAGAGACCCTTAGTCAAGGGAACGCGGCATCTGCACCGGGCCACAAAGCTGCATTATCTAGTAGGGAAACAGGAAAAATATAAATCACATAAACAGTTTACAGATTTATTACATTTCCAGTGTAGTATGCTCTAATGTGGTAATAGATTTACATTTTCTACATTTAAGCAATCTGCTTTATAGTTAAAAATACATGTAATGAATAATCCATGAATAATTCCAAATTTCTATATGTAAAATTTTCCACAAGGCATTAACAGGTAAAAATTGTCTTACAACTTCAAAACGAAAGTGGAAACTAAATGTTGCATAAACAGAAAACATCATCCACATTAAATCAACCATCCAGCTTCACGCTTACTGCTGCCAATATTTCTCACGTTGTTAATGTGACTGTCAGGCGTGCCACCATGTTAGAGATGGCTTTTAAGTTACCCATTAATGCCTGCAGCCTCAAACCACATTTCATCATTATAAGGGTTCGAGTTCACATCCCAGAATTTTAGCACCAGTGTGTCCACCTTCTTAGAAACATTATATTTTCTGTCCGTGTGATTCTCTCTCACACACACAAGAATACCATCATATGTAATCATGTACCTATACTGTATGAAACAAACACACCCCAAATGACTCTGCTTTTCGCTAAGTCAATAACCTGGAGTGTATGACATACTAACCTCCTCTGAAACTGTCCTGTGAAGCTCTGGCTCTAATACAATATTAGATGGACCAACACTTGGTCAACACGCTTTGGATGTCCTATATACACACAGCCCCTGATCCAGATATCCTACCACATACTAACCTATCCAGGCCCTATGATCTCAGTACTCTACCTGCAGCCAAGGTATTTTAAACATCTGCAGCTTTTAGCCCAAGGGAGAGTTCTCCATTATGCAGTCATATTCGCCTCCTCAAAAGACAGGCATTTCCTCTTAATATGTAGCAATTTCCCAGATGTCATTGACAAGGTAAGTGTGGATTTCAGTAGCATAATATGCATAGCAAAGGGGAAATTTCAGAACAATGAAACGGTGGTTGTCTTTGGAGTTTTTTTTTTTTGTAACTCTGGAAAACAAGAAATGTGTCAAGTTTGTGACAAGTAAGCTTCCCTATGATGATTTCTACAAACCACAAGTTTTCTGTGCATTGTGACTTGCATAGTTTGACCTACTTAGGACTTGAATACAAACTCCAATTCTGCTACTCACACTCACACGTGCATGTGCACAAACATTACGATTTGTAAACCATTTTTAAATTTTTAAGATGAATGTTCACAGTACACAGCAAGGATGACAAATATATTGGGACAATCATATTCATGTGCAACAGCATTAAAAACCTGTATTCCATGTAAGTGGTAATCAACATTACATAAAGACAACATTGCAATAAAGACTTTTTGGAAATAACTACAAATACATATTACATTAAGTGTACTTAAAGGTATCTATAGCACAACTGCTTGATTATAGATAAGCCTTCTGTATCTTTTACAGTATTTCATTGGATCTGATTCCTTTCCTTGTTAAAACACATTTCACTCAAAAAACTAGGCTGAAGCAAAATACTGAAAGTTATAGTTATGGCAAGAACACAAATTAACCTAAAAAAACATGAATGTCACTTTTCCTCCAAGAGTTGTACTGGAGGAGGCGTAGAAGAAAAATTTGGGGGAAAAAATGTGCAAAAGCAAAGGCACCATCTTTTACCCCAGATGTAGTGTACAATGTAGATGACAGGTTTATTGTGGTGCTGTCTTCCTGACAACGTTCTCACAGGTGGTGATGTAGAAGTCATGGAGGGAAATTAAGGATCGACTTAAAGTACTGCATCTCACACTCTGGGAATATTGCCATCAGTGAGAGACCAGCAGAACAACAACAACCCTTAGGATTTGCAAGGAAAAATCTTATCTTGGCATGAAAGTCAAGTCAACTATCAATTTTCTTGTTCCCTCTTTTAAAAGAACACTTCCATAGGTTCGGCAAAAATTCCGGCCAGCTGGGAAGCCTGCACAAGGTGGCTGGGCAAGTGCCACAGACCTTAAATAATGATTCCACTTTTTGGCAGAACCAGGAATTGGCAGTAAAGTCAAGGACACATGTGGAAAATGGGGAAAAATATTTTACAGGATATCACAAACACAAAATAACAGTGCATCATACAAATGAATCAGAACACAGAACACAAAAGTTCATGAGCAAACTGCAATTTAAAAGGAGTATTAATCTATGTGTTAAGTGTTAAGAAAGCACAGATAATTTGTATATGTATTAATGAAAAGAGAAAGCAGATACAGAATATCTACAGACCTTCATTCACATGTGGCTACTGAACAAAGAGCAGTATATATTTATAATGCAAAAAAAGTATTAGCACACTTTCAAACATTAGCAACCATGAGAAGGGTAACGCACACTGGACTTATTAATCTGCACATATGGTGACATGTTTCAGACATTATACAGATATTACAAAGGCTTTAGCATGGGCTGTACTGGCTCCACACACCTATAGTGTGTATGCTTCTGCCAAGCAGGAAGGAACCAAAGGGCAATGCTAACAGCCCATGGTCTATGGAGAAATGTCCGGAAAGAGATGCTTATACACAACCGTAGCATGGAAAGATGATGTTTCAGTTACAATTATGGATGCAAACGGATTAGCTGAATTTGGGAAGGAGACCTTGAAGGGATGTCTTCAGGCTCCATTGCTGTGGCCGATACCTTCATTTTTCAGTGAAAAATACGATGTGCATAAACTCTCAGCTGTGAAAATTCAAAATAAAACATTGCTATCTACTTGTCAGCTGGTACACTTGTGAGTGGTTCAATGCTGGCAGTCCCCCTTCAGAAAGATACACCTATCCAACTGTATGATGCATTTCCGACCAAAAAATAAGTCAGTCTGCTGGTTCCTGCAATGCATTTAACGCCCAACATGAAGAGGTAGATTTTTGTTAGAATCCTTTTTAAATGTCCTGAAAAACATGACTGATGGTTAATTTTAGTTAATCCACCATTAGAACTATCTGCATATTTAGACGCTGACTGACAAAGGACCAACACGACACGTTGCCAATATATTACCAAACACTCCATCTCACAGAGGCAGTAACATTAAAACACCTCAAAGCAAAGCTACAGACTGGGTCGAAGGTACATCAAACTTGACATAAAGTAAACAAATCACAGGATAATTTTTCAAAATGTAGAACTCGAAATTGTTTCAATATAACACTTTGTCTTACCATATATAAAATTTGTGCATGGATCCACCTATGTTGCTGTAAAACTAACAGCATAAGAAAATAGATACTGTAAGAATAGCCACAACTTGCTTGCACCAGGCACACAGCCAGTAACATCAGTTACAGAATTCTGCATGAATCTTCAAAGCTTGAAGCTCTGCCATACGTCCACCAGGTAGGTCTTTACTTTGTTCTCTGAGTGTCAGGTTTGGCTGGCCACTTGCAACCGCAAGGCCACCGTATATTTATATGCACATAAACAAAGACGTGGAAAGTTCAGGTTCAAAAAGTACAAATCCAGGCCAAGATTTTGTTTCAACCAACCAGCTGAGTGCTCTGTGAATGAGACTCTTCATGCTCAAATGGTCGGTTGGAACAAAATCTTGGTCTGGATTAGTAATTTCTGAACCCGAACTTGCCACCTCTGCATCTATTACGGATTTGTAAAAACAGACAGGAAAAAGCTAAATAGTCACATTACAAGAAACCACCGTGACCCTGTCTCCTGAAACCAGATACCCCTTTGATAGCAGCTCTGGTAGCTCCACTAGTCCAGTAGGGGTCGCTGTTCTGTTCTGTTCACTGAGAGCTGGATGACGCAGCCAGAAACACGCACCAGATAGCTCCAAGTCCACACAACAGAAACATAAGGGGTGGCTTCTCTGTTTCAAAATAAACGGTGACCCATTTCTCCCCAAGAGAAGTTATCTACAGCCCAGGGCCCCGCAGAGCATAACAGGTTGGTGATAACATGTATGGAATGACCCAGCACACCTGCCATTAATTGGAGGACCTTACAAATCAGACATAATCCATGGTGTTTTGTTAACTTTTCAGGGTTTTGCTTCATCTACGAAAGCCAGAAAAATAACAGACAATCAATCCAGCTGTGCCAGCTACACTAACTCTTATTAAAGGGCAATTTGAGAAATCCTAATAGAGAGGAGCTAATGTCAGTGTAGTGGTGCAAGGTCCTAAATAAGAAATAAAACAATACAACATTATGCATGGGGGTTGGCCAAAATGTCTGAAATGCTCCACTAACATTTTAACATACATACCTTTGCAAGTATGACATAAGTATTTAAGATTCTTAAGAAATTCTTAAGTCATTTTTAAGATGGCAAAATGCCTTGACTCTGTGATGCATGAACACACAGTAGAAATGCTTTCTAATTAAACATCTTATGACATCACAAATGACGCCTCTTCTTCCATGACTATCCATCCAATCAACTCATGAGTCTCAAACATTCATTTAATACCATGAGGTAATTAAAAGTGCATGTCTGGGACAAACGGGGCAGATTCCTCTCAGACACCAAGCCCAGGAAATGCAACGGGAATGTTCCTCTTGCATTACCTGCAGAGTGGGACGTTCCGTCTAGCAGGGGAGGACATGTGCTCACCAACAGCATCGCTCACGCTATCTGACGGAGGACAAGATAATTCACATCTGAACTGAATTACCATCTGTTGTCTGAAGGAGGCTAATGTCTGAAAATTCATCAATTTCACATGCACCTCACTGACCAGAGATTCATAAGCAGAGATATTTACAATGATGGGGAGTTAACAAAAGACAGAGACCACAGGAGGCAAGCCTGAGTCACAAGACATGTAAACACAGACGAGGAGCTGCAGATGGACAACGTACGATTTGCTGGACTGAGCATACAATATATAACAAGTTACAAAGCAGGGTCAGGGCGGGACTGCAGAGCCAAGTGAGTGCAGTGTCTGAGACTAATCAGGATGCTCCTCTGACCAATTATCCCGTATTATGACCGCTGAGAAAATGGGAAATTCACCGTCCATGAAGGTTTAGTTCAGAGACATTGACCTGTCAGCACACACATTAAACAGAGATCAAAGGATTTCATTGTTTGGTTTGTTCACAGATCAACCCTTCAGGACTAGAGCGCCTCAGCAAACACATGCAATGATATCGCCTCAGATGAACTGCAATTATACCACAACATAAAGGTGTTTCCCTGGTACTTTCTGGCAAGTGAGAGTCCTCGAAAACATTTCATTTTTCAAGCTGCAGCCAACCAACAAACACTGAAAATAAAGCATGGAATGGAATGCTTTAAAAAATAACAGCTGATGACATTGATACCAGAGACTATACAGTATAACTGACACCAACCTCTTAATGTCCGAGGGTTCTGCTTCTATTAAATACAAAACAGACACACCTGGCATATTTAATTTTTTGTTCATTCTTCACCATAATTTGCGCAGTAATTAACCAGAATAAGCTTGTAAATAGGGGAGCTGAGAGAACATTCTGGAAATTAATTATTGCATTGTTTTTGATATTGCCTCTCTCAGACAAATCATTTTAATACATTTTCCGAGCTCGGCTTTTTAAAAATTGTACTGGACAGAGTTGCGATTATACGAAAAAGCGCAATGTCTTGTTCTGATTGCGATGCAGGCATGATCTGCATGCACGTGCCCCGGCAGAGACTGCATCCATGTGCCACAGCTAAAGCTCACACCACTGGACACAAAGCACATAATACAAAAGCGAGTAGAGAGAGAGCACGGGAACCAGCCCTTTCAGGAGAGTAGAGACGCAGTAAGGCTCAGTTTCGTATTGCCAACTGCCGGCATCGGCTGCATCCTCCAAGGGCATGCTGGGATTGGTGTACGAGGCTGACAATGAAGTCACACAGAGCAGCTGGTTGGTGCCGCTTAGCCGTCTTGTCAGTCACATTTTCCCTAATTAACCAACATCTGCTTTCCATTCTCACATATACTGCATCGCCAGCTCATCTCATCTAAGCCCTTGACTCCTGACCCCCAGAGGAAGTCAGTCACTGTCAATCCTCCTACATTATACAGACTCTTAAAAGAGGGCGGGACCATATAGAAATCATGGAAGCGGTTGCATGCAAACACGCAGCAGAAAAGGAAACCCATTTGCCAAAGGAATCTTTTCTATAGATAAAAATTCTTGATGGTGTCGCCACATTTAGAAATCTACCCGAAAGGCCTTCCTGCTATGTTGGTTTAGTAATGCTCTTAGTGTCTGCGTTCCCTCCAGACACGTGCACATGCAGTCACATATGTAAGAGCTGCCGTCTTCCAGAATACACAGAATGACAAACTTTAAAAGTATTATATACAGAAAAAAAATCCCCACATTGCCTATGAATTCATGCATTTTTCAAATATTTCCTTTATTAGACACCTGAGATTCAGCAATTCCACATAAATATGGAGGTGAGATTAACAAAACTGACAATGGGATATTACACCACATACGCACATCTTCATTTACGTGTACACTTTGCAATTTGCAGTTCATGCTTGACAGAACAGTATACAGCTTAACTTTTCATTTGATCTGCTGGTTGAGCGCTATGCTCGGCTCCGCAAAAATGCACGGAACCTCCATCCTCTGCAACAACGCTGTAACCAGTCGACGGCGACCACAACACAGATTCTACAAGATGGCCTCCAGACTGCACACGCACCATTTGTCACCGCTGTCCGTCTGTACAACAATGCTGCACTGCACTGTGCTAAACTGTACAGGTTCTATAACATTTTCCCTTGAATCCCATACCTCATAATTTGATTAAGAAGTGAATGAATCTCCTAGGTTTTGAAAACAAAGGGTAAATGATTACATTTAGAAAATAATTAACAGATGGGCCTGCATTTAAAAAAATACGATTTTCTACAAATGATTGCTTTCACTCCCCTTTGGTGTGAAAAGTAGATTCAAGAACACTTTTAAATAATTTGTTCAATTTGTTCCACAGCCAAAGAAAAGCGGCTTGGTGGAAATTCAGATTCATTAAAACTTAATTAATATGCATCATTATGTAAATGAGGTTGCAGTTAATGAGTTCTTAAAAGAAGCCTTCCTTAATTAGTTCACTTTTAATGGCATCATCATTTATCTTTTTTCTTTGAAGCAGAATGACGCGCAGAACTAGCCGTTCCCGCAAGTGCTAAAATTTCCCATTTTTTAAATTATTCTTATTTCCTTAATTTTTATATGATTAAGAATGCATTTAGAGCACTAAATAAATGAGAAAAACTTACTTTTTAACTCACTAATTTCAATTAAAACTGTGAGCTTTGTAAGAGGTAGGGGTGTGCAGTCAGAGACCGCAATTGGAGAATTAACGTTAAGCTTAACATACACCTGTAACAGAGTGCAGTGTGGATTCACATCAGCCTTCAACCTACAGAGCACGACCACCATTAATGGGGGGCAAAATGGTATTTTTTCAGATTTCATGAGTAATCAGACCCCCAACCACCAACAAAAACCAAACCCACCTTTTTAATTTTGTGTTTTAAATGTGTTTTAAATCTTGTTTCTACTCACCTGTCTTATATATAAACAGGCTCAGTACTTTGAATAGGAAACCAGCACCTAAGAAAGCTGTTATTCAGTCAGATACATCTCCCAAACAGCCCCCGGATACTCCGGGGTTTCACATCTTGACATGTTAAACCTTACTTTACTGTGGTAATGAGGACTGAGACAAGGCTTGTCACATTCATGATGTGGGCTTGGTTCAGCCTGAGAGAGACTGTTTCATTTATTACCCCTGCTAAACTGCAAGGAATTCAAAGTCGACCAATTAGTGAAGTCAGAGGCAGATTGCAGGTTTATTGTAAACACTGAACTGTGACATTTCTAATGTGTTCCTGGAGAAACACATCAGTGAGTTTTTTTACACCGTGATTCCAGAATGAGACCATTGGATTACACAAGACACCATGACACTTAAATAAAATACCATAATGGATTTTCTCGCCGTAGAGCTGTACACCTTTACAGTGTGCATTTACCAAAGCACTTCAGGGCAAGACTGGATGATACACCCTAAAATGCTTTACGTGCATGCAATAAAAGATACATAATTACTGCTTAATTCCAGGAAGGGAAAAAAGCTTAAATAAGTCTGTTTCTAGTTTAGTGACAAAAATAACAGCAGCCCTGTGTGTAGCTGACATCACGTTAGCAGCATTTGCACCGACATCTTCCTCTTCTGAAAGCTTGTCACACTGAGCATTCTACCCGAGTGTGGACCTTCAGGGGAGATGTGCTCTTCTTGGAAACATCATCAGAATCTTTTGCCTACTATTTGGAGTAAAGCCCGACACAAAAAGGCTGCAGGTGCCAGGAAGCGGCCGCGGCAGCCGCGCACATGGACGGTCCGCCGAGAAGCCTCCTCATTACCGCGGACGAGGCGATCCGCTTCAGCAGAGGCGCCGCTGAGATCCGCGCATCCCGCCGTTTCATGTCGCTTGTGCCTTACCTACGCGCTAATTGATAACCACTGGCATTTGATCAGAAGACCTTCAAACGGAAAACATCTTTGTGCTGTCTGTAAGAAGCCCATCTGTTCTGCCTTCGCCAGCTATTCATTATGTATAAATTAGCTCGTCCACAGTACGATTTTAATTGTATACTTTAAGCTGCATTTATGAAAACATAAGTTGCTGTTTTTCTAGTTGGGATCTTTGAAAGGATCCATTTGCGCACAGTAGCCATTTAATCTGCCAAAAATATATTTGGTCAGTTAAAACACTATGTTCATAGTTCAATTATTGACTGGCATCAAACATTCAGAGCAATAAAAGATTCGTAAATGTCTCAATCCAGAGTCATTGTGGGCCTTCCAGGGTTTACGCAATAGGGGAGGAAGAAAGCATGGGCACTATAGTTTAAAACATAATTTACAGGTGACTTATTGATCCACCTCTTTTTATATAGTAGAAAAACTGTTCCGTGCTGTGGTGCTGATTGGTCAGGTGGTACTACAGCTACAGTTGGCTGAAGCCAGCAATCGCCGCTCTCTTACTCTCAGCCTTTCTGACAGTGAGCAAATACCCTTCACTACCAGTCTAATTAGTAGCCAGAGACCAGGGACAATATGCTGTTCAGCACCACATTTACTGTAAGTCTATGGCACACAGCCGGGCAGCGCTCAGCATCTCACTGAACTGAAGCGGCACACTTAAGAGTTAAAGGCTGTTAAAGAAGACAGATGGCAAACAAGCCCAACTGCGCAACTTGAACAGGACACAAATTGCCTATAATGTGCGCTTGTGTGAGAGTGCTTCAGTGAGCGGGTCCCTAGATGGACCGGCATTCCAGTTCAGGGCCTTCCCCTGTTTTACTCCCTGTGACCCTGTGCTGGAAAAGCAGTGGAAGGATGGATGGATAGACAGACATGTATCATTTAAACAGATATACATGCATAAATTTATGTGCATGGAAAGAATTAAATGTACATCCTCAAAACAATCCCCCAGAACAGCATTTGTGTAAATCAGATATCTGATTACATTTTTTTAAACAGATCACAGGGGAAGTTTCTGGAAAACCGGCATTGTTCAAACGACAAGGTTACATTTTAGAGTTCTGTTACCTTCAAATCTTGGTATTATGCATTATGATGTCAAGATAACTTACATAATAATTCTTATATTTCTATTTAATAATAATAACAAGATGTATCAGCAGCAGCTTGATAACCACCATAATGGGCAAACGTCGCAGGAAGACAAAAATGAACAGGAAAGAAACTACAAGCAACACACTGGCAAGCCTGGTGTTTACCAGCTGTACAATGACAGTTTTCCTGTTTAAGGACAGTGAGTCCATTAAATTATACATCATGCCTGGAAACTCACTAGAACAGATAAGTCTGGCCTTTGTTCAAATTATCTTAACACAAAGAAAAATGCCACATGAATCCATCTTTAGTATTTTCTTATATATTTCCCCACTGACTAAGCTATTACGGTCTATTAATATAGGCAAAGATATTGACAGTGACACTGAATTACAAAAAATGTAACATATATAAATATAGATATGCATATATATACACACACTGTTCATATGATATATATATATATATACATAATATGAACATTTTGAAGAGCGTGATTAATAGTCTTTTCTTTAAACTGAATATTCTCAAATTAAACGTTTGCAATTGATCGAGTGAAGAACTGACTGAACAAAGGCATAATGCCACAAAAAGCAATTGCTTTTGGACAAATGGACACTAACTCATTTCAGCATTCAGTTTTTATCCAGGGAGCATTTTTAGATTTTCTGTTTTCGTAATGCACTGAAAGACAGTGGGTAAGTGCTATTGACACCAACGACATTCCCTGCGTAATTCAAACACCCACAACATTTTTCAATCTGTCATCTGCTTGAACAAGCTCCAGTTCTGATATAAATATCTACACTTTTCCTTCTTCTTGCAGTAGCCAACTTTTAAGCAGTGTTGGAAGTACACAACTTGTAACATATTCCAGGTTAGTAGCTTGTTAACAGCTCGTTCCGAGTGCGTCCTTCAACTTGCATATGATACATGTCTTAGAAAGCAAAGGGGAAAGCAAAGTAGAAGGTCCATAGCTATACTTTTAAGCATATTCCAAATTCCAATCACTAGCATAGACGGCTTTCCTCGTTCTTTGTGCTGGTTCTGGGCTCCATTCGATTTGTGACCCACACTGGAGTTGATGCTCCGAGCAAAGCTGTCCTTAAGGCATGACCGCAGCCCCAGACATACATTTACATTTACAGCATTTGGCAGACACCCTTAGCCAGAGCAACTTACATACAGTAAGTGCTTTAAGGCTATATGATGAATTTTTCCCCAATACTGGCTCAATAAAACCCAGGCTATGAATACCATCTATCTAATACTCTGTTGGGAAAAAACACGTTTTTTTTTAATTCAGGAAAAGAGCTCAGAGTAAAATAACAGAAGTGCTAAGGTAGGTTTTAAGTCGTCGTTTGAAGACATTCAACAACTCAGCTGATCGGACATGTAGGGGGAGTTTGTTCCACCAACTAGGTGCCAGAACAGAGAAGAGCCTAGATGTGTGTTTTTCTTGTGCCTTGAGAGGTGGTGGGACCAGTCGAGCAGTGCTGGAGGATCGGCGAGATCGTGGGGTAGTGCGGGGTGTGATGAGATCTTTTAGGTAGCCCCAGTGGTAAGAGGGTCTTTACATCAACTTCCCATTACAACATTTAATAACAATTAAGTGCGCCAAAAAGAAATAAAAATAACTGATGAAATATAACATTTGACTCACTGTCATATGATTGCTACCCCCAGCTCACCACACACAGGCTAATCACGGCCTGTTCCCAGCATTCCCAGTACCTTTCATCATTGCTACATGTGTGTCTTTCCAGGCGTCAAAGTTACGGGAAAATGTACAAGGGGCACATAGGTCCGAAGCTGATGTTCCAAAAGAGACAATCATGTTGATTACACACCAGAGCTCTATCACAGAATAACACATGGCACAGTTATTCAGCGACGTACCTTTAAATGTGGGTCATCAGCAACCCTAGCCTGCAGATTGGTCACAAGGCAAAAACGTCAACAAGGTAAAAAAAAAAACCAGATCATAGCTGTGTATGACAATCATCTGATCAAGTTAGTGTTAGTGCGGTTAGTATTAACTGCAGAGATCAGTGAGAGCTTCACTAAAGCAAATAGCAAGCAAGCAGTCCACTTAACTACATCTGTGGGGAAGCTTGTAAGACTCTTATGGTTTCGATAAAATCGTCTGCCTTCGAGGGCAGGTAATGAATGACCATTTTGTGCATCAGTGACAAACGATCTACAAAAGACCCGTTTGCAGCGAATCACTGCCAGCGGGAAATAGACACTAACCAAAGTCACATTTGCAACACTTGCTAAATGGTGCTAAATGGTGCAAAATCAATATCATTACATAAATATGACAATATGAAGGCTTTTAGAAGTTTGTAGATGGTTCTAAAATGATCAATTTACAAGCGAAACAGCATGCTGCACACTCAACGCATAACATGCAATCTGAACTGCACCAAATTCAATACACTTAAACCTCAAAGATCACATTGCCTTTTTCAGTTCCACACAATGGTTGGAAAGTCAGCTGCCTCAGTTTGCCCTGAATGAAGGTGATGTGATTGTCATTGTTGACACACCACAGCGCACAACACTGAAAAGTGTCCTCTGCATTTAACTCCTATATGACATTGTGACATGACAGTGGGCAGCTAATTCAGCGCTCAGGGAGCAGTGTTTAGAGGAAGTACCTTGCTCAGGGTACCTCAGTGGTACCTTGCAGGTTGAGGATCCAACCAGCAGTTACAAGAGCACTTCCCTAATCTTTAGACCACTACTGCAAAGTAATTCCATAAAATTAAACTGGCATAATTATTGACACTTGGACATTCCAGATTCTGACTGCATTCTTTGTATTTGTATATTATATTTAGAGAATAGCTGTAAAGGCTACAATTTGTTGGCCTGTTTGATTCTCTCAGAATGATTACTTTGGAGCTTCCAGCTAAGTCAAACATGTCATACTCAAGGCCCAGGGCCACACCCAGCCCACAGCACAATTTATTATGGCCCGGCGAAATGATTTTGATATTCTGTGAAACGGTAACGGTACACAGATTTCACAGCTCGGTACAAACCTCGGCATTGTGTTCACAGTTCGGGTACAATTTGGGTACAGCAGGGAAAGCTGAATCTGTTTTGAAATTATTAATGATTAAAACTGCAAAAACAAAGACAATTAGGAACAATTATAAACCAAGTCGATGTGACTGAATAACGGAATAAGGGACACTTATTTGCACATTGTAAAAATAAATATGTAAAATGAATAACTCAAAAATAAGATCGCATAAAAAGTTATAATGAACTAAATCCTGTGTTCTCTACTACTGAGTAGAGCCCCATAGTTTAAATTTGCTTAAAATTTCCTGAGAAAACCACCATAATTGCCAAGGGGTGACCACCTTGCAGAGGGTGTTTCTGTCTTGCTTTGGTCATGTAAACATGCATGATGTCTCAATGAGCATGTGGGATGCGTTTGGTATAACAGAGCCACCATTACGTTTTGGTCTTATCAGCTACTCTCACTCCAGTGCTGGTGAAATTTATTGGGAAACCGAAATGTTCCCAAGCTGCAGATTATGACTGACGAACCAGCTTTAGTCCATAACCAGCTAAGCTACAATTTGCATAATGTCTTCCATATTGAGCATCTAGCTGTGAATTTAAGTTTCCTACATGCAAAGCAATGTATTCATTTGTTTCATCATGCATACCGAAAATCACGTGACCGAACTGTACCGTTACAGCTCCATCCAGGCCGTAGGGATCACCCTGTGCGAACCTGCACTACAAATTGTCCTCTTCCCACCCCTCACCCCACTGACAGGTTCAACAGCAGCAAGTTAACATAAAATTCAGCAAAACATTCAGAAATAATCTGGTTGTTTTGATTTCTTGGGACTAAACTCAGACTATTTCTCATTTAAAAAGTAGGTGTCAGATAAACACAGGTAATTAATAGTTCATCAGCCCAGTGGATGTTTTAATTTAATTCTGTATCTTTAGAGAGGTTTTTGTGTATCACTGTTCAGATTTTTTTCAAGGAATTGCGTTCACATTTGTAAATGTTATTTACATACAGTACAGATTTCAACCAAATAGTCAAAACGTTTTGTTCATACTGTTATTAACTAAATAAGCCTTGGTCAGCCCATTAATTCATTGGTGGTTTTTAATACGGCCCTTTTAATGACTTAATTTTACATCCCTTAGTTAGACCATTCAGCCATAACATTAAAACCACCTACATAATATTTTGTAGCTACCCTTGTGCCACCAAAACAGACGTGATCAGTCAAGGTATGGACTCCTCAAGACCTTTGATGGTGTCCTGTGGTATCTGGCAAGTCAACACCTTTTCATGTTCCTCAAACCATTCCTGAACTCTTTTTGACGTGCGGCAGGGTGCTGTATTCCGCTGAAAGAGGCCATTACCATCAGAGGACTGCCGAGGCCACGAAGGGGTATACTTGGTCTGTAGCTATGTTAGGTAGGTTGGACTTGTCCGAGTGACATTCACATGATCCAAAGTTGGAACTTACCTGACCCTGTCATTAGTTCATCGATTGGCTACTTTTGGGAGTTACTGACCACTGCATTTCGGGAACACCCAACAAGACCTGTTGTTTTGGAGATGCTCTGACCCAGTCATCTTGTCCATTTTTCCTGCTTTCAACAGCTCAACTACAAGAACTGACCGTTTCCTTGCCTAATATATAGTGGCAGCGTTGACATGTGCCATTGCAACAAGACAACCAATGTTATTCATTTCACATCTCAGTGGTTTTAATCCACTGATCAGTCAAGTAACCAATTTTGATTTATATAAATATACATTTAAGTATATATGGTAACTGTTTTCCACTTTGAGATATTAGCAAATTTTGTATATGCACCTAACCCCCTTAGATCTCACATACTGGTTACTAGATTGGAAAAAGTGCTATAAATTTTGTTGGCAGGCCAAATTCTGGCCCCAGCACAGAGTCTGGGACCTACACATCCCACAAAAATAAAAAATAAAAAATAAAAAACATGTTTACTGAGTGAATTCCTGTTTATGATGAACCAACAGTACCCTGAATATGTCTACTGGCTTTCAAAATGAGCCAATTCCAAAAAGGCACAGCAAGCTTATTTAAATCCTGTGATATAACAGACAGATGGCCCAGTAAATATGACTTATTATTATTCTTGGAATGACATTGCCGTTTGATGTCTATCATGTGCATTTAAATCAAACAATATATTTTCACTTTCCCCAAACAATAAATTAATACAGACAGTGGACTGTGTGAAAACATAATATTACATGTAACTCTACATATAATTACAATACTTAAAAATGGTCAACGTAACATAACCAGCATAACAACCACCTACTTACTTGTGTAACAGGCAGTTGGAGTGGTGGACAATAGAGCTGGGCCAAACAAAAAAAATGTTACAAATCAGGATAAATGATATTATCGAGTAATCCAACAGTACCCAACACACACATTCGCACGTGGCACTTAACCTTTTTTAGTCGAAATAAAACATGAAAGCTTAAAAAAAAGTTAATAGGAACATTAATGTATAAAGCAATTTGAAACTATTGCAATATATAAATAGATGTTGCTCTACAGAAAACTACTGATGGACTGGACAGAATTCATTATGATTTAAAAATGGTCCCGAGCCATTTAGCTTCATAAACTTGTGGCACACCATAGCCACGAACCACCATTATAACTCATGTAAATTAATAGCAATTTGTTTTATCAATAACATCATATCGGCCAGTCCTAGTGGACAACAGTGGTGGGAACTTCAGTTCAATTTATAGAACCGATTCTTTCAAACCGTTTAAATGAATCGATTGTTCGATTAAAATAATCAGTTTCAGGGGTGGGGGGCAATGCATGGAGCTGAACCTTCTTCAGGTACTTTCATTGAACCTGCATGTTTATTAAAATCTTATTTTTATTCCAATATTGGTCATCCCTGAGTCTTGAATGTCGTTTGCCTCAGTTTTAAAATGAAAAACAAATCAAGCAGGTTTTAGTGTTTTAAATATAAACAGTCAGCATCCAAAAGCCTGATGAAATCTCCAAATATCCATAAGTGGCCTCAAAGTACGCATCTGCTTTATAATATTTCAATTGTGAAAATACAATGGGAGAAGAGTGTTTACGTGGCCAGTTGTACGCCGTTTTTTTTAAGAAGTCTAAAGCAGTTTAAAAATCTCTGCTGTAGCAGGACTGCCAACTCTCACGCAACTGGCATGACACACAAGCTCTCTGACTGCCACGGTCATGCAAGAAATCTTACAGCAAATCTATATTATTCCATTATAAACTTAAAATTAGCTACATCAAAAGCATGAGGGTAGTCTGCAAACCCTACAGATTACTTATGGGGCAATAAAACTGTCACATACACGTAAATGACTTGTTTCGAATTGGAAACTACAGCTATTATATATTATAATAATTATATATGAGTGAGATCTTTTATTTAGTTTATATACCTGCCAGAAAGATGCTTAAAGCATTCATTCTGAACTGAGATTTGTATCTGTACTTCACTGTCAAGAGCTTTTGTGTTTTTTCAGGGTCTAATTGGGACAATTTTCACTTAAAGTTGTAAAATAATAAGTTTGGTTTTGTTTTGGTGGTGAAATGTACAGGATTTCTTCCGAATGACCTCAACAGCTGAGAGTACAGAATAATGCAGGCCAGCCTTGGAGAGGAGTGAGTGCGCTCTGCTGGAGAAAGGATGCTAAATAAAGCACTGTGCACTGCATGGGAAATTATTCTAAATAAAGCACAGTGCTCCAATAGGAAAATTATGCTAAATAAAGGATTATGCACTGCAAGGGAAATCATGCAAAATAAGGCACTGCATAGTTCTAAAAAAATGATGCTGAAGGCTAAATAAACTACTATGCACTGCTGGGGAAATATTGCTAAATAAAGCACTGTATGCAGCTAGAAAAAAAGATGCTAAAGAATGCTAAATAAAGCACTGTGCACTACACATGCTAAGTAAAGCATAGTGTAATACTAGGAAATGATGTAAATAAAGCCTTGTGCACTGCTAGGGGAAACACTTAGACTTTAAACAAAGCACTTAGCATTTCTATAGAAATCTTGCTATAGCACTGCATACTTCCAGAAAAGGGATGCTAAATAAAGCACTGTGCACTGCTGGGGAATGGTTTCTAAATAAAGCACTGCACACTGAAAGAGATGGGATGCTAAAAAAAGCACTGTGCACTGCTGGAGAAAGAGTG
>JAODKL010000027.1:12169886-12180637 GCA_026780765.1 Petrocephalus schoutedeni | reverse complement strand
AAGTGGATAAAAACAGTAGGTCTCACTTCATCTGATATTTATTGTGCTCAACCATCTGCATATTTCATGAACATTATCATGTTTTGGAGGCAAAAAAGTCAGTATGTTCAGATCTGTCAGGTGTTCTAATAATTTTGGCCACCACTGTATATCAAAGCTGTTAAGGTATGATACAATGTTAAGGTTAAGGTTTATTGTGTGCAGGTTTGGTCTCCTTACATTAAAAAGGACATTGATTCCTGGTCTTAGTGGAATGTCATATGAGGAAAGGTTAGCGGAGCTAAATCTGTTCAGCCTCGAGCAAAGGAGGCTGAGGGGGGACACACCCCTCCCTTCTTTAGCACTTCTTTACGCAGCGAGTTGTTAGAGTATGGAATAGTCTTCCTGTTAGAGTAGTGCAATCCAATTTAACTCTTTGGAAGCTTAATGCAAAAGTCATTATGTGCCACTAATCTCTGTTTCGATTTGTTTTCTTTCGATGTCTCCTCCAGGTGCATCCTTGTTAGATGACTCGTTGCATTCCTGCCATCTTACCTGCTTACCTGAAAATTTCTTGAGATGAGGATAGATTAAATATCTATGTTGGACTGCTCATTTCAAGATTAAAAGTAAAGTCTAAATCCCATCTGTGTATAAATAACCTGGTCAAGCCTGACGAAACACGCTTTTCAACATACTGAAGTTCTGTCATCGGCTCTCATATCAGTCTAACACAAACTAATCAGTCCCGGCAGCAGAAATCAGAATACCACTATAGTCGCTCATTTATTAAAAGCAGTCAGAAGTCACCCTGGGTTTTCAATCGCAGTTGTTATCTAAAGCGAGAGAAACGGCACACTAAACAGATCAAAGCATATACCAACAGGCCCTCTGTGAGGCATCCATTCTACAGGCACTTGCAAGACAGACTTGTGGCATCCATGCAGAAGAGCCTTTAAATAAAGTCTGATCTACATACCCCCATGCATGCAGGCTGCAGCACAAAGTCCTCCCTATTTGTATCAGTGCATCAGACCCCAAGCTGACGTTCCAAAGGCTGTCAGCCAGCTTTCAGGTAGCCAAATTGGTTTATTTCTCACAGAAAAGTACAACTAGGATGCCCTATTAACTACTTCAAATCTAAAGCATATATAAATTGCCCTTACTGACTGGTGAGCTGCTCTAAACCACCCCGAGTCCATCCAAGCCTCCTAGACTTATAGCAGCAACATGCAGATTCCTAGTCCTCCTGTTTATCTAGCGTGACTCAGTTTGCCCGAGTTGGCCTCTGTCCATACATTCTTAAAGGGCTGGCTAAATTTAATCAGAAAGTTAACAAGCCGCTTGATTTCTAAACGACGATCCAGTGCATTTGGGGGATTTGTTCTGGAAGGTGCACCAGTAACTGGCTGTGCCCCTAATTCGCGCGAGAATGAAATAATCATGTAAATAGTTTTGCATTTTTAATGGCAGCGAAGTGGCGGCATTGCATACGCGCTGCACATGCTTCCTTCAAACTAGACAAATTTGCAATGAGAAAAGGAACCAGCAAGCCAACCAGACCCGAAAGGGTTAGTGCCATTTGGGTGCGTAAAAAGGGATCATCTTTCCACTTGGGTTCGCACAGATACACTCCGGTATTCTGGCTCAGAAGATGTTTAATGCCTCCCTACCTGTACCATACAAATCAATACTCATACTACTGCATGTAGGCCAAAAAAGCACAGTCATTTTTTGCAGCAGTGCATCTTGAGCACATTTTAAGCCCCATATTTATCTGGGATAGAAAGTAAGAATTAAACAACTCATATTGGTTAATGCACCTTCATCACTGTCTTATTGTGCAGCAGGTCTGGGACAGTCTTATGAATGTGGCCCGGGTGTCCATTTATACTGTGCAAACTAATGAGATTCCCATCTGTTTAATTGTTATGGTTTAAAGATTCCTGCTGACAGCCCTCGCCACATCTGTCCATTTCAGATACTGCCCAGAATTACAGCAGGAAAAAGAAGACCTTTTTCCGAAGGATGCACTGTTCAAAAGTCGTAATGGAAAAGTTCTTGGCATATTAGCTAGCTTAGTAAGCAGCAACATATATGTCTGTTGACCTTTTTGCACAGGGGTCATATTGTTGGGCTGAAGGATACATTCTAATTGTACAATAACTGTACAAACAACAAAAAAACAAAAAGCAACAAGGTTGCAGGCAATCCACTTAGAAGTGGGCCAATAGCACCCTTATAAGTGCAGTTATATCGTGAGAGTTTAATGATTAGGTTCCCATTTTACATTACAGATTTACAATTAAGTTCAGGCCATCACAGACGGAAAGGATTTCAGCATCAAATCACATGATTAGTAACCTCTTTAAAACTAAAAACACAATTTAAAAAAAGAACACTCAAGTCAAAGGACAAAAAGAAAAATTGTAAATGGCACATTGCCTGTGTTTCCCCTCAAAAGCCTCAATGCATGGTAAAAACAGCCAGAGTATGACGAGACGCACAGTTCTTCAATGTCACAAAATGGGCATAACGACGTAAAGGGTTAAACTTCCTTTATTAATAAAAAGATTGTACTAAATCAGCACAGAACAATAAGAAAACAAGAGAATTACATTTTATACTGGGTTCACAAAAGCAAACATTAATACTGATCACTTTCAGCTTTACAATGTCAAATCAAATCAGATGTAGATCAAGCATATTTAAAAAATTGTCTGGGGCCGGACATCTCATTGGCATAATATGTTGAAGGCCCTCTGAAGGAGAGTTTTCGTTTGGATTTCTAGTGAGACACCATCAGACACCTCCGCAGATACTACCCTGTGTAATTTACTAGTCATGGTATGAGGTAATGTGAGAAACAAAACCACTAACTTAAAGGTCTTTGAAAGCCTAAAAGAAATGCTTGCTAAAACTATCTCCTAAATGTCACCTTTATTAACGAGAGGCTACGATATCCTCTTTAGAGAGAAATATATTGTCATTTCCATGCTAAATTACTTTTTCTCGGGAACTAATGCTCTTAAGGGACTATATAACTAGGGACATTTCATGTACAGTAAACTGCATGATATGCTTCTAACATTAAACCACGTAATGGGAACTTTACATTGCTCACATCTATACCATTTCAATGGCACAATTTCTGTGCTTTGATCACACCAAGATCACACTATTGCATTACTTGCGCTAAGTAGCATAGAATTAACACTTATCATATGCCAATTACAAATTAAAGCAAATGATTACAGTAAATGCTTATAAAACAAACATGGATATAAATATGCATAGCTGGATACATCCAGATTCTCTCACATGGTCAGGGACTTGGACTGAAATTCAGCATTAAGGGGTAATTTCATTTTTAGTACAGTATTTCTCACGATTGTTTTGATGACCAGCCTAAGGTGGACACCCTGCGCAGCTCTGACACAAACAGGCTTTCCTCGCATTTGACCGAGCGCATTTGAGGAGCGACATCATTCCACAGCTTGCCATATCCACAGCATGAAACGTCAGGGATTCGCCAGATTTGAGATCACCAGATCAAGATAGGCATGCCTGATATTTTTCAAACAAATTCAAGCTTGTGTCAAGCCGTCCTTTAATATCGTGTGCATTCTCAGAAATATCTTAAGTGACATCTGTATTCTTTTTACATCTGCGAAAAGGCTGACAGCAGGTGTTGCTGCTCTTTAGTAGTCACCTTACACTTTTTATTCTGACTTTTTAACACTTTTTTCAAGGATGGAAAAAAGTGGCAAGAATCATTGCGCTCATTACTATCATACCCCCTTATTATGCAGATAATATCAACACTTTTATAATGCCTTAACCGGTGAAAAACTATATACAAAAAAATAACTTTTATTTGTCATCCATTACAGTAATGAAATGGTTTGCCTAAATCTATGCCTTATTTATTCATTCTTTTTTCTATAAAGCTGGCCATTTAAAAAAAAGCAATGAACAAACTCTCCTGATCCACTTTTTCACGCGTGTCTCAGGGAATGACATTTCTCTGAAGCTTTATCACAGATAAGGCATTGGAGTTTGTACTCGGAGGATTAAATTATCTACATGAAATTACAACCCTGTTCTATACGTCATAAATAAGGGGTCTCGATCATTTTGCATTTAAGAAGGACACATTGGGGAACTTGTGAGCATTCTGTAAACGTGACCAATGCCAGCATCTCATAGAAGCACCATGGGTCAGCCTCTCAGCACAGGGGGGGGGGGAAGAGCATACTCAATTCAGCCCACACATGCAGCCGGCCAAGCTCATGGGGGCCCTGGGCCGCGGAACCTAAGCGGGACTGGACTCCCAAGCTGGGGACTTTGTCGGAGTGACATGCAGCTGAACAAACAAAGGCCCATTTTAGCGTAGTACCTAGGCAGCATGAATATTCATGAGGAGGAGTCTTGGCAGGGATGAGGCGTGATTGTCGGAGTGTGTCACGTTTCCAGACCAGCGCATTTTTTTGATTAAAGTCCCTTATCCGTTTCATCATGCATATCCTCCCTGTGATTAGAGTGATCTGAGGCTGACACTCACAATGTCAGCCTCAGCACAAGGCCATCCTCCTGGGCATGCCTGGAATCCCTAATCCTCAGAGGTATCAGTCTGAGCCTGGAGGCAGCACAACACCTCACACCTCTGCTTTAATTGTTTCATATTAGACAGGGTCCATGCTTCCCATCGAGATGAAGCAAAGACGCAGGAAAATCATAAATGAGCCTGAGTAAACTTGAAGGCGTTCATCTCTTCCACGGACATTTTAAGTCATCTCCGCAAAAGAACACTACCTTACAGAAGTGTGGACATGTCAGTTGTTGTTTAACATGCACTACTCCAAACAAGCCATTAAACAGCTACAAAAGCCAGCCTGACATAGGAAAATCTATAATTGAATCGTGTGACTGCAAAGATAATTATTACAGAATCTGTTTTTATGTTATGTGCATGTTTTACCCAGATGAGATTAATTTATACAATAAGAGACTCTTCCCCGCAGGAGTGGCATGGCAGTGGCCCTAGGCAGAAAGCCCACCTGCAGCTAACCCAAACCCTAACCCTAACCCCAAACCTGACTTCTTGATGAGCATAAGCCAGTTACTTTGACAAACACATACATTTACAATCTTTGCTAATAATGGAATAATGCTCATTTACAGTTACTCTGAAGTCACCATGTGGCCAAATACAATTAGAAGTCTTTAGACATTTTGCCCTCAATCCCAGATCGGTAATGTGAAGTCAAAGCATTAACTATGCACGCACAAACACAGACACTCAATTGTGTTTATATCTTTGTGGGGAACGTCTATTCATTTCTATGGGAAAAACCCTAATCCCAACAAAGGCCTTAACCCCTACCTAATCCTAACCTTAACCATAAAGTAAGTAACCAAACAAAATACAAGATTCTGGCATTTATAGCTTTCTGATAGCAGTCACAGATTTTTATTTTGATAAAAAGAAATTGTCCCCACAGCGTCAAAATAACAGGCTTTCATCACCTTGTGGGGACATTTGGTCCTCACAACGTAATATATGCATAACCCCCCCCCCCCCACACACACACACACACACACACACACACAAATACAGACAGGAGTCAAAGGATGTAAGAATAGCTTTTAGCAAAACTTGCATGACAAATAACTAAGACATCCTTAGGGCATAACAGTGTGCTAACTGACTGTGTGTACAGTCAGAATGGCAGCAATAAGGGTCATTAGCGGCAGAATTCATTCTCATTTTTATCGGCACCTTATCGATAAAAAAAACGAAAATAAAAGAGCTTGACCTGAATTACTGTCTAGCTCGCCATGCCTCGGTTTCAGTGCATTTTTGATAATCTACAAGCGAAGAATGGGAGCTCCTTGGTGCCTAGCAAAGAACTGCTCTGGTGCAAGAGGAAGAGAAAAACAAAGCAGCCTGGCCAGATTCGAAAAGCTAATCACAGAAGAGAAGTGAGAGAGAGAGAAAATCCCAAAATGGGGGGAAGCTGCATCTTCAGTAAGTATTAGTTGTCAGCCTATAATCAAATAGTAGCAACAGGAGTGAACTACAGAGTGCTTGCTGGCAAAGAAATATAAAGTCCAGATTTAATTCTGATACCAAGAAATAGAATTTCAAAGCTGGATGTCTTATCGTTGGCATGCCCCTTTGCAGGACTGATTTCCTTAGCAAAAGCCTGTCACCACCATTATGTCGTACATGGAACCAATTTACTGCAACAGCTAAACAGGTTCTGCAGCTCATGTAGACCCGAATGTCTGAAGCTATCAAAGAGGGAAAAAAGCATTTTGAATGTTTGGGAAATGGCAAACTGTAATTGAAAAGTATCAATCAAACACGAGGCCGAGGCCAGGAGGGGAAGCCATTATGTTAACCCGCTGTTGTGTGGACGGGTCCTTGTGTGGCTTTCTATTAGTAATGCACTCGCGCTCCGAGCATTAAGCCGCCACGCCAGTCCAGCCCATGTTCCCGCCACGTTGCGCGGGGAGACTTGCCGCCACTACGGGGCTACGCCGGGATGCTATCGAGCTGAAGCGAGGGGCATTGGGAGTGAACATTCGCACTTTCTGTGTATGGGAAATGAAGACCTTGAGGCCTGCTCTCCTTTATGCCACACGAGTCATTCAATGAAGGCCTCAGAACTTCCAGGTATTGGGCGTTTCCTCAGCAAGGAAAGCACGCTAAAGCTGTTTTTTTTAAGCTACAGCTAATTTGGATCTGAAGCAGATGGTATGAGGGTATTTCAATAAAAATAAAATAACCTCAGTTTACACCATGAATCTTTTTATCCTAAATTTGCGAATAATATGCTGCATTATCTTCAGCATTATCTTAATCCTGGCCCCGCACTCATTACAAAATCGTTGCAAAGGAGAGTCGCTCTCTTCAACCTCTGCTAAAAAAGCCACCACCTTTCGCGTAGTTTTTTTCTGGAAACATGGGAACATGCCTTTAGAAGACAGCCTTGTTACAAACACTCAGATTTCAAGGACAGATACCTGGCTGAGCAGTATATCATTCCGCCTAATAAACAAGGCGGCTTTTCATATTTATACGTAGACTGGGTTACAAGGTTCTGTTTCTTTCTCTTCCTCATAAGTTCCTCTCAGATCCAGTCAGACCAAAGGTAAACAGGCTAAAGGGTGCTGCCCTACATTGGGCCCACGCCCACCCCTCCAGCGTGCCATCGCCTGCAGCTGTCAATTCATCCAGGCTGCAGCCTGTGGGCTCACTCAACATCCACCGAGGGCTAAAGTGACTCTGGGGAGCCTCTTGGTTCGATATGCAAATGGCGTGGCACCTGGGCAGCGGAGCGCGGCCACTGAGAGGTTACTTATGCAAATGCGATCGGCTGGGAGCACACCGCAGGCGCGCCCGGGACGCCTGCCATGGCAGAGGCTATATTTCACCGGGCAGCCTCACACCCCGCCTTCCTATAGAGGAGACCGAAGGGAGAGACGACAACTTAAAATGTCAGCAGAATTGATGAACGCTCCCCCAGCCTGAATTCCTCCAACATGCAGTTCCAGCGTCAGATCCCTTCTCAGGATACAGCATGAGATAAAGTGATAAGAGTATTTAAGTATGTGATCAGAATACTACAGGATGTTTTTTATGGCACAAATAAGCCTTTTCTGGTATTTCCCCGACATTAAAAGAGCATTGGTTTCAATAGTATGTGCATTTTGTTTTTTACAAAACCAAGCAAATGATCAACAGCACATGAGTATGCAGTAAAATAAACATTAACCAGTCACCTGTCTAAGATGACAATGCTTTTATGGAGAGCCTCAACTTCTGGCATGTACCTGTGCAACAAGACACGTGACTCTGTTACCAGCTGTGCATTTCAACACAGGTGACTCTCTGCGCTTTGGCAAGATAAAGGAAAGTATCTTTTTTTCAGTGGAACCGTTTATAGAAAATGGATGTGACTGGTAGAAAACCCCGGTGCTGAATATAAACCATTAGCTGACAAGAAGCACAGCAATAGCCCGGTGTGCAGAGTGGGTTAGAGGGGAAAATTCGGCCGCCCGGCCGTCATTGTAGATATGAACACACTTCTCATTTCATAGGTGTCAGTGCACCGGACCGAAAAAATGGAGAGCAAAAACAATTCCTCAATAGCTATTCATCTCTGCAGTCCACCTTTGACAGACAGTCTGACACAGTATGATGCATTACTGCCATAATGTACACTCAAATGGGGCGGGGTCGTCTCGCGCACCACCCGTCTGCACACTGCCGGGAGCGGGATCACCCCATGTGCCGAGGCCCGCCTTGCCCCGCATCACACCCTGAAAAAGGAGTGTGTCCAGGAGCACTGACTGGCCCCAGCAAAACCAAACAGGAACCATATGACGAGCGGAGCAGCCAGAGGGGTCACAGGCTCAGACCCTGGGAAAGGGCACGTCTGATCCCAGCACATAACTTCCCACTGCAG
The DNA here is from genome assembly GCA_026780765.1 of Petrocephalus schoutedeni. Lineage (NCBI taxonomy): Eukaryota > Metazoa > Chordata > Actinopteri > Osteoglossiformes > Mormyridae > Petrocephalus > Petrocephalus schoutedeni. The sequence goes on along the minus strand of JAODKL010000027.1, from coordinate 12,172,181 downwards.
GGCAACGCAGACAGCTGAGCTGCAATGGGTCCCCAGTTCAGTGACTGACAGGATCTCTAATTGTATCCACTCAGTCATGACAATTTGATTAAAATATTACTCCAAAGTCTCGCCCTCTGTTTGTTTCGTTCCTCCAAATCTAATTTTGATTTAAAAAAGAGAGATTACCTCCACAAGCGTGACTGAGGATGCTATTAACTTCTACTTAATCTTTATTACTGATGTGATTTTAACATATGTATAGCTTTCGTCTCGCTTCCATTCTTTCCTCTTTTTTAAAAAAAAAAAAAAAAAAAAAAAAAAACAAGGAAGCATCAACTTAAAGATGCAAGAAATGTCCATTTCCAGGGCTTTGGTGCACAGAGTACCTCAGCACAGGCAGCACCAGGGTGCCACGAGCGCTTAACCTCTGCTGAAAAGAAATATGTGTTAACTGAATAAGTAATAGTATTACCTTTATAGAGGACAGCCAACAGCTGTAGACTTACATACCCCCCCATCCTCAGAGCCCAGAGGACGGTGGATCTTATGCTCACACATACAGCGCGCAGAAGATGAACTGCAATAGCAGAACAGTACCGAACCTCCACGACCGGAAAGAGACAATGCCATTGGACCTGCACCAGTAAAATCATCAGGCAGTTGTGTTGGTGTGCGTGAAGCTGCAGGACCACCACCAGTCGTTACTCAACCTCAGATACAAATGGCTATAACAGCATTCCTTTAACACCGAATAATAAATAATAGTACACTGTATAATAAAAGAGAATATCTATGCTATAGTTTTGATAATTAGGCCTTTAAAATACGCTTCCATCCCTCAAAGCACTTGCCATATTCCGAAAAAATCCAGTATCGCATGAGAGAAAAGTGTCTGAGGGAGGAGGGTTAGGCTGAAGTACATGTATCATTCACCTGATTTGAATTGTAGCTGCTTTTTGAATGTCTGCCAATTCATTTCTTACATTAAATATTGGTCAGGGATGATAACATTCCATTTTCATGGTTGGCAATGCAGAACTGGCTCAAGAATACAATTACAGACCCCAGAGCCAACTCTTCGAATGTCAACGCGATGTAAATGATCAGGAAGAGTCGTACAAAAGAATATGCTTCAGATTCCTCCGTCTCTCTCTCTCTCCCTCCCCTCACGTTTAACTACTTGTACAAGCTGTGGTTATACAAACCAGAAGTTAGGAGGATGATTTCCAGCTGTGAAACACGGGTCCCTTCATCCGCACACGTGCGCAGATTACTCAAAAATTGAGATAAAAATGCAACCTGTGCGAGCACATAAATGACTAGCCGCTTAGCTGCTTTTGACAGACATATTTAAGCATGAAAATTGTTCAGTTCCGTAATGTGCTCACTATATCCATTTTCTCCTTAGACTTTCAAACAGGGACCACTACTGCTAATAATTCAAGATTTAAGTAGATATGGAATTTAAAACACTGGTATCGCATTAGCTGATTGGCAACCACCATACATACACACAGATATGCATACAGTTTTGCACTGGGACTAGCCTCTCACAGCACATAAAAAGTACAAATAAGTATTTTGCACAGAAAAAGAAAAAAATGTAAGACTCTCAGATGCAGTAGTATTTGCTGCTTCAATCTGGTGTTAAAGCTGCCAGTGCCACCCACTCTGCGGTCTCACCTTCCTGCACCTGATCAGAGGAGAGCAGATGGATGGATTCACATTTTAAAAATTAATGACTATGTTAGTGACCATTCTGCTGTTCACGCCACACTCTGACCTTGGAGGTGTACCTGCACCATACACCTCGTACGATGTATGCATGCATGCATGTGATGTGACAGAATAATTTACAGAGGTGAAGGCTGTGAGACCAGATCAGTAGAAACAATCAAAAGGAAAGAAACGTGTTTACACACGCAGCCTCGCGTGTGTACCTCAGCTCACAAGCATAAACCTGAACAGTGATCTTTGTTTTTACATCCAAACTGAATTCAAACATTCAGAAAATTAAAGCATACATAAGTTTACTCCAGGGGTGCCCAATACGTACCAGTAGATCACAAAGACAGTGCGGGTAGATCGCGCGACATTCTACAAATCGTTTAATGTTAGCCAGCCATCTATCCTCCTTTTGGCATTCGCTACTTGATTGATGTAAAGGGCTGCCAGTCTGATGTTGCTTAAAACTTTATTATATTAGGTTACCGAAACCAAACGCGAATGTATGTGCAATGCAAAAACTCCAGCGAGCAAAGTGACCCAGCTATCCTTCCAATTTATATCTACTAAACGGGGATATTAAAACAA
>JAODKL010000027.1:12152682-12168100 GCA_026780765.1 Petrocephalus schoutedeni | reverse complement strand
AAACTACTTAATGTATATGAACTTCAAATATAGACTGCATATATGGACATGCATGTGTGCTTATTAATGTACACAGTTTTTAGGAAATTCTTCACACAAACACACAAGTAATGGGTTATGTGTGTGTTTCCTAAGAGTTGCATTTAGGAACAAGGAACTATTTCAGAAACCAGCTTGGGATTTTACACAAACTGGACAAGCCCTGTATTTAAAGACATCTGGGCCTTGATAAATGAAGGACTTAAAGGGTTAATATACACATTTCAACTATTCCAATATTATGCTACACATACTGACGCAACTTGTTCCATTCAAATGGAGAGCTAGCGTCCAATATTCATTTGGTGCGTAAATAAAAATACTTTGTGGAGTAAGCAATCTGGCTAAAACCTAATTTGCACAAACACCTGTGTATGCAGTTGATCCATTCTGGCAGCTAGCAGGTAATTACAAGAAATGTGTTCCGTCTTTACACATAGCATGTAAGCTCCCCGCGAGCCTCCCCACAGTGTGTCCCCACCTACATGCATGTGCCATGAACAAAAACGGCTATCAAGAGTGATCAATATTCATTGTGCTCTGATAGCCCTGCTTCAGGCGGCCACAAGATGCACAAATTATGCTTGGAACATGTTCGTCTTGCAGTATCACATGAGTACTGGACACTGTTACAACTGGGAGTCGTCTAGTGGCAGTGGACAGAACTGTAAATGTGGGTTGACAGCATTTTCCAAGTGGAAAGCAGGTTACAAGGAAAGTGGGGACCTTGCACCCAAGGGTGTGGAACAGCCTCTGACACACAGCAACATCACTGCCTCTAATGACCATACAGCCTCGCAGGCAGGATCAGACTTTCAGGCCCATGTCTGATAGGCCGCCGGCAAGGGGTGGGCGGATGAGAAGGGGTTACTTCATTATGCAGCAAATTAGAAAAATTCATAATTTATCATTACGCCCAGCTGAAATGCCACCCAACTGAGCTTCGTCCTGTGAAAAACATCACGCGGAAAAGACTGTCAGAGCCCTACTGCAGCCAACGGGCGAAATTAATATGCAAATGTATGCAAGAAATTAAAAAGCAGAATTACACAGGCAAATGAGGTAGCTACACTTGAATTGTTAGGATTATGAATAATTACTGCGAATTTCCTGCTCCTAATATAACTTGTTTTTTGATAAACAAAGACTTAATTATGGAGATGCGCTGGAGAATTTCCGCGGTACTCATTAATCTTGCAGAAGAAACCAGTCCCCAGTGGCCAGCAGTAATGAAGGGAGCGTGCCCTGAATCGGCAGCAAGATCAGAGGCGCCGGGGTGCCTGGGTAGCAGGAATAAAACCACAGTGCCCCTGTCCCTCTCACGTACCCCAGAGTGTCATAACTTCTTCCACTAACTATCAAAGGGACTTATTTATGCTGGCAACCAAGCCATACGTCCAATTTACCAGGCCTGGAGCACTTGAGGGACGAGCTGTTGACGTGCTCTGGAAATGCCATTTAGTCGGTCTTGCCGCTCTGGCCCTCCTGATAGCGGGCGGTTTTGGCAGACATTATGGCTCAGAAGCCCATGTGGGGAAGCACCACCGAAGGCCACCCAGAGTCCCCCCTAGGCGCAGCGCACGGACACCCAAGACACAAGGTACAGATGGCATTAATGGAATCTGGAGATACTGCTTGCTCCAGAGGGAAATGGCCAACCTTCCAGCCCCTGCCGTAAGGGAGAGATGCACACCGCGGTGGCGTGTAGGGAAGCACATGCTGCCAGATACTTGGCTTCCTGTCACTGGTTCCTCTATGCACCATCAGACATACAAAATTAAAACCTATAAAGTGCTTGTGACACCATCAGTGGTCAATACCACACTCCCCTAAATGACCTGAAACTTCACTAGAACCACTGTTAATCCAAGCTTTGGGGCTTAACAGAGAAACACAGACCAAGTGGTGGTGACAGACCACACATAACACATCACACACTGACATGTATTTTTTCATTAGGTGACCCAAATCAACAGAGTTGCATGCTGGCCCAACAACCCTCCATAGCACCTGGACAGAATAAATTAATGAAATTTTTGGGCAATTCATAGGTACATAATATAACAGATATTTTACATAAAAAGTGCCAGAAAAAGGCATTGTTTTCTTAGCATTTAACACTCACCAGTTCCTTTCAGGACACTTAAATCCGACACAGCGTAATCAACACATCTTAATGAGGTCTACCTCATTAAGGTACCTAATGGTCTACCTATATGACAAACCTTTCCACAGAATGAAGACAAGTTTTTGAAGAGGAGAGGACAAGGATAGGATGACCATCAGTTACAGGCAGGGAGCTTACTGGACTGCTTTGAAGCAGACAGGCCACACCAGGCATCCTCGGCCTGTGTTGGGATTAGAGGTCGGTGTAGAGAAACCTAAACAACCTTCCCCTCCCCCGATTAAGGACCATCGCAAAAGAAAAATAATGGCCATCGCGTCAACAAAAGCCTAATGCAGGCCTTAAGGAAAATAAAATGGTCCCACTTGTTTTGCTAGGTCCAATGTGAAATTTCAGTTTAGCGATTGTAAAATAGCCACCAGAGGTCACAGAAGCCTGGCCATTAGCAGGCTGCTAAGGCCCAATTAGAGCTGCATGACCCAGAGGAGCAGCCCATCACTGGGGCTTCATTAGCAGGGATATGCTCCAGTCCCACCGGCACTCTGGACACCAGCATGCACATAACATGGACCCCCAGCACTCCATATACACCTGGTGAATCACAGCATCATCTTACATGCACATACATACAGCACACAGACACACACAATTGTTTGTGTTCCTATCATAGTCAGGACTGTCCTTTCATCTCTATTGGAAAAACCCTAATCATACCACCCTTAACCCAAACCCAGCAGTAACCATAACCATAAGTAACCAAACAAAATGCAAAAACTTTTGCCATTTTTACTTTTTTGATGTCATTCACAGATTTTTATAAAATGAAGTCTGAAGTAGTGAGGTCCAGAAGCAGACCTCACTATTCACTGTTTTTTTTCCAAGATTTGCTACACATGTCAGGTGTTTTGGTCCTCACAACTATAGCAAAACTTATACACACAGACACACAGACACACACACACAGGAATCTCTACATGCATTTGGGGAAAGAAGGCCATAACAGAAACCGTCCACCTTCCAAGGTCACAATGAACACCACCGAAAAAAAAACATTCCTGAAAAATCTTGCCATAAAATCACACTGTTGCGATACTTATCCATAGAGATAAGAGACTTACACTCAAACCTATTATTCTGTCCAGCAACATGCATGGAGGAATATGAGGCCTCCAGAGGCTATGGCATCCATAAATGCTTCTGGCAAGAAGGGGTTTGGCACGAAGGCCTGAGGCAACCGGGCAACAAAATGTCTGGTCATTTATATGCCTGACCCAGGCTGTGAGTACAAAGTGCAGCCTATTCAGTAACCGCTGCCCAGGTCTTAGCAAGTAGATTCTGTTCATTATTACATACTGTACAGACCCAAAAATAAAGTATTTTTGGCTTTTAATACAGTAATATTTGCTACGTGCAACCACAGAGGAGGACACCATCAGCAGCACTGTCCCCAGTGCCCAACCTGCCATAGACCGCACTTACGTCAGTGCCTCTAAAAGCCTACCCAAGTCTCCTCCCTGCCATACAAATATAAGATTCCACTACATCTTCAGAGCCGTGAAGAAAGCAAAGTATAATGTGCAGCTCCTTCGCAGTTACCCCGATTACCTAAGCGAGCCGTGTCGTCACTCGAGGCTTCTTCCACAGCACCGGCACGGGGGTCTCAACGTGCCTAAACAAATTTGACGCGACGGCCTACCAGGCATAGGACAGGCCTACTAAAGAATTATTCTTCATTAAAAGGACCGGATGGGATCCATGGCTCACTTGTTCAGGCTAAAATGGCAAGACAAACTATTCAGCAGCGCTTGCGTCTGAGGGGGTGGCAGACAGTCGCACGCAGACGAGAGGCTCCTCAGTTTTGTGATCATTCACTTTACAGCAGAATGTTCCTATTAACAAACCGCATGTATGTGTCAAGCTAAAGCACCACTGGCTGACAGCCTCTCCTCTATGTAGGCGCCAGGGCCTTGCACAATGGAGCCAGCCTGTTATTGTGTTTATGTCCCCTCACCCCCCTGGGAAAGCCTGCACCAGCCAACTAATGAAGCCCCACAGAAACACCGCTAAACGGCCTTGTTTTTGCCATGGTCGCCTTTTGGGCCAAGGCCCTAATTGGGGGCTGAGTGTCCAATTACGGCGAGCAGTAGCGCCGCTCGTGCGGATAGCATACGCTGGCAGAGCCGCTGTGTGGGGGGGGGATACTTGTCTCAAAGGAGCTTGCATTTAGCCAAGTGGCCTCAGAAATAATTAGCAGGAGATGGCAGTAATTCACACAATTGCCCCAGCACACCTCTGTCCACTTCTAACCATCCTTGTTTACAAAGAGTGAGCAAAGGATAAACTCCTGCCTCACATGCAGAACAGAGTGCCCCTTTTCGGAACAAAAATTAGGTCAGTGGAAAAAACATGGTAGCAGAGTCTGGAAGAGGGGCCCCATGACCCAGAGGGAGCCAGTCCCATAGTCCCCACATCATTAAAGTCACAGTGAGGTCACCAACACACTTCCCTTCAACCCATAAACACACATAGCCTCAATCTCCCCATTCCATGTATTTATCCGTCCCATCTAATTTGTTTTAGAAAAATCAGTTTGAGGAAATAAAGCTGCCACCAAACCTTAAGCAAGAGGCAAACTAAAAACAGCCAAAGGTAATTCAACACATTGTTGGGTTCACAACCCAACTCCAGTGCTGATCCAAAACCTTATCAACTATAGTAGTGGGTTTCAACCGAGGGCCACAATACTGGCCTACAAAGACAAAACAGTAATTACAATGCCACTGAAACTGACGAAAACTTTTTGACAGTTCATTCATATGTGTAGCAGGTAGTAGGGCTGGGTGATATGGCCAAAAATGTTATCTTGAGAAAGAAAAATCATATCACTCAGTATTGATAATTATCATGATAAGTATCAGATTATTCCTTTAAAGGCTGGTTTCTGCTCCTGAGTGAAAGTTGAAGAAACCATATAGTTAACTGTGGGCATTCTATATCACGAGAACATGACAAACAACCAGCATTCCACATATCTGAGGTAGAAGTTTAACAGGTCATTTTAGTCTCTGTGGACTATTACCATGTGGATGGATTTCTAGTGGACCGAATTTTATTGTCAAGTTTTGTTTTGGGTTTCACTGGATATGGGTTGGGATGGTTTGGACTTTGCCCTGCTGTCCTGACTGCGGTGTCACTTCATTGTGATGCAAAACATGTCACCCATTGGGTTTTAAATTATTTTGTACTTTTATCTAGCAAATGTTATATTGATATTTAGGAAAATTATATTGAGATAATTATTGTTACCATTTTATCACCCAGCCCTTGTAGGTAGGTAAATGATACTTTTTTCCTTAAAACCCAAGCATAGTTGATTATATTGTTAACACTTTATTTAGATACACCAACTACAAAGCATTTGTAGGATTTCAACGCTGTTGCTGCAGATGAACAGAATATGCAATAAAAGAGTTTGTCTGACGATTCATGAACATACTTATTCTTAGAATACTTTAACTTAATCTGACTACTCACTTAACTGGTGTTTTATAAATGGTTGAATCTCAACTAATACGTTGTTGAAATGTTACAAACGCTTTGTATACCCTCTGTGGGCAGACTGTCCAAATATAACTTTACCCAGGTTTTGTGTCACAAGATAAAGCAGAGCCTAAGAGACCCTATTTCAATCATAACTCAATTCTGATAAAATATGCAGTTACGGTGTCTTGCCTTTGTATCGTTATATAGCATTTCACTATGAACAAATCGGGTGTCATACAGCCCGCCCCCACAACTCAGCGGCGGCATTAATGAGGCAACAGTCACATTTACCTCACAATGATGGCGTCCCTTAAAGGAGACGTCTGACAAAGCCGTCCACAGCCAGGGGACAGGAAGAAACATCGCCAGAATAGCAGCATCAACACCCCTAAGCATACAGGCCAGCATGCTGTGGCTCCATGGCACACATGAGACATGCTTTCTGCCGGAAAAACCAGGACACCTGGACAGATAATACTCTGATTCCAAATCTGTTTGCAAAACTGTATACTGACAGCTGTAAATATCTTCCTGTTCATATTTGCCCAATTATTAGATAAACTTATTATGCATGCTTTCTAGATTTATATTTTCTGCCCTTATCTGTTCAAAGCATCCCTCGCAGAATAGGTTGGGAACCTCAAAGTGTGTACCTAGATATCACTATATTTTTTAAATTGTGGAACTGCAGCAAGCAAGCAAGATTAAAACATGCTACAAATGAAATCAGCTGCTTGGATTATTCAGGACTGACCAAAGACAGACTCAGGCACTGCAGAAATCTCTCACTCTGGGGAGCATGACCAGTACCTCACTGCCTTTTGCATGGATTACACCGAACATGAGTTCATAAACACCTTCCCACCTTTGCGCACTTTTCGTTATAAAGACTGCATGTTGCCCCCACCACCGGGATAAGCTCAGCCTGTCTTTTATCATTTTCTAGATACAAAGTTACATGCATTTCACAGCAACAGGAATAATTGGTGAGGCAGGCATTAAAGAGCTTGCCTGTCATCTGTTTCCACGGGTACAGTTACCAGGGTCGGGTCACCCCAAGAGGGAGGGTGATTCTAGTGCGAGCAGATGAGAGCAGGAAGCACAGCAGCAAGGGGCCAGAGGAGCGTTAGGCCTCAGGCTGCACACAGATATGCAAAAATAATCCACCTGAACTCCCAGAACTATACATACTGCAGAGACAGATCCATATGTAATAGGGGACAGAGAGCATCTCTGCAGCATCACACTTTGCGAGGAATCAGCCAGCACATCTCACATGCGGGAAGCCTAGTTCCTTTACATCCCTCTGGGCTACCCAAACAGCCTCTGCTGTGAGTATACAGGTTACCATCTCCTCCATCGTGCCTTTCCCTGGGAATATCTCTGTTTAAATTATACCCATTATTCTAATAGAGGTGCAGCAGTCCTTTTGGCTTGAACTTCAACTTGACCTGATCTCAGATCAGATATCAAACACATGCCATCTGGCCCAGCCTGTTCTGCAGAGGCTCTCAAGTACAAGGTCGGGGTGGCAATGGAAGAGAGGCTGTAATTATCCTCACATTAGGACAGAAACTCTATTATTCGACCCCTAAGTGACAGATGGATGGACATGGCGATTCCCCCATTCCTCAACAAGTTGATCTGCCACCCCACTTTGCCCGAGAGTCAAAAAGGAAAAGCCAGTGAATGCTGCCGTTTTGTTTTGCCGATTCTAGTGAAACCTGAGCCACAGCCACCAGGTAATTACACCCGCAGCCAAGAAAACGAGTGGGGCCCTTTGAACATTGATGCCTTAAAGGGGAGGCTGGCTCATCCAGAAAGGTACCGTCTCCAAAGGGACCATTAAAAAAAAAACCCTATTCTCATGCTAGCTATTCCTCAACCTTATATAATAAAAGCCATATCCAACACTCACAGGAAAGGGTGTAAAAAGGCAGTGTGATGTCATTTCCCATTCATAGTTATGCACTCAATTAAACAGGAAAATGTCTATTTTTTAATATAACTAAACAGCTGACCAAACAGTTTATTGGCCACTTTTATCCATAGTATGACAGACTCTCACACGATAAGAAACACACCTCCAGTCAATTTCTGAGTACTCATGTCCCTGCTGTGCTGTGACCTAACGAAGTAGCAACTCGCGTCCATCACTGCTAAATATTTAATGTTCCATGCAAAAACGACCCAGCGGAGCTAGTAAAACGAGCCATGACATGTAGCCTCCTTAGAATCATCGGGCTCTTTGTATAGAGATATGTACTGATGTCACTTTAATTAAGACCACAGCCCTTGCCATGTCTGCAATGACACAAAGTTTTCACGGCTCGTTTAGTGGTCCCTGCTTGTCCAAAAGTGAAGTGTGTGTACGGGACAAATGGATCAGTAGCGAGACAGAGTGAGAGTCATCCTCAGCCCGGCACTGATAAACATGTCTGTTTGACGACCACTAAATCCTGTCCATGGAGCCAAGGGTAAACCGAGTTAAAGTCTTTCAATTTGGCTTTCGGCCGTGGTCTGGCAGTTTCGCCTTGGAGAGGCCTTCACCCCGAGAAGCTGCAGCAGAGAGGCCTATGACACATACACAAAAGAGCTCATAAACCTCTGATGCACGTGCTTACAGCAGCACAAACCAAACCTCACCAAAAAGGACACAAAACCAGTGTACTTCTGCATGCTTCTCTTCAGCAAAAACAGAAATTAAATGCATATCTACATTTCATCATGTAGCCCGCAGTCTCAGAAAACTGCAGGAAGCGGATTTTTTAACATCATCTTGTCATGCACCCCCTAGTGGGACAATAAATGCCTGTTCAGTTTTGTTCCCAGTGCTGTTCTGAGATTAGAACCAGCAGGAAGATGTGCAGATAGACACACAACACCAATAGTAATGTGAATCTTTGCCCCAGTGTTCCACAGTTACCTGAACAGTGTGGGTTCAAATATTCACACACCACATAAAAAAACAATGCTTCTCTGTTTTCAGAGAAACCGCATAATTTGTGGTACTTCCATTAGTTCCAAATTGCCAGAAAAGACTAATATAATCAGATGGCAAACACATGAAGGAATGCACAACAAAGCAAGGCAAGGTGTGCCAGACACTAAAGCAGAGTAAGATAACATAATAAGAGCACAGTATACTACTGTCATTTACAGTTTTGTACACTAGTATAATAAACATAATTTTGTCTATTGAAACATACACTTCTGATTGTAAGCCAATCCAGGGGCATACCTAGAAATTCTGGGCACCCTGACAAAATAACACCTTGGGACCCCCACCCAATTTTATGTATTTAATGGGCTCTGTCAAGTGCTATCAATAAGGTGCAGCAAAGAGGGCGATGGCCTCAAAAATGCTCACTTGTAATCTCATAATAGAAGAGATCCCTTTTAAACAAACTATTTTCAGAAGCTTAAACGGGGTTAACATATTTCTTGGAAAATGTCTTTTAGCTCAACTGACCAAGCTAAAATTCTGAAGACTGAGGCTGACAGCTTGCAAAGGGCTGGGTCAGATCTAATTGCAACAGATGCTTTACCAAAATCAGCCAGTAGGTGGACCCAGCAGAAGCAATCACAGATAAGAGGGAGAGCTTGCCAGGTAAAACCTTAATGCAATGAACGACTACTATAGAGGTAAAAGCTGTGAGATCTGGATGACCGCCTCCCTTAGTCCAACACTGTGTACTACTGCCCTCTACTGGACAGCCTGCATGTCACAGCCAAGAGGGGACAAAGGTGGAGTGATGCAGCCATTCAGAAAACCCCCAATCATTCACCAGCAGAAACTATGATCATAAAACAGACCATTACAAAGGCAGTGTGGTCCAGAAAATAATAAAATCTAAAGGCACAGAGATCAATCCTCCACAAGGATTCCTCAAATGGCATTTGTTGTCTTAATGAGACAAGGAACCCCCTGCAGTCACCCATCCCCACTCCTCTCAGGATCATATGGTTAGTGACACATTTCCCCTTAAGAGTTTATCAGAATCCTTAGAAATTATAACATCACCCAGGCTACGCACATCAGGTGTAATACGTTTTCCTGGAGACAGAGACAGAAGAATAGAAATTTGTAACGCACTGTAGTGGCAAACAAAAGAACTGGAAAGGGGTGATTTGAAATCACACAATCTTTAATAATACAGGTTAGCAGCTCTTGCCATTTACTTTTTATAACCATGTAGAACATTAGCCAGTTACAGTAGCATGCAGCACTCTGGTGCGAGTACGATGGTCCTGGCAAGACGTGACTACAGGAAGAAGAGGGACAAAGGCAGACTGAGCAACACTACAGAGATACGGGGCCTCGCGTTTGATCCCATGGCAGCAAAGCTCCCATGAAGTTTATCATTTCTTGATTCAGCACAGGTATCACAGAGGGACGTCTCTCTCTCAGAGACGGAGACAAACTGACCGAAGAGTGACACGGACCAGTCTTGCCCAGGCTTCATGCACAGCCATCACTGTAGTTATTCACCACCATGAGAGCACGACTGCCACACATATCAGAAAGGAACACATTATTCGGTAGATGAGAAAATATATTCATCGATAACTATCAAACTGGGCCATTCAGAGCCTTCCAAGCTGTGTTTGGACCACCCTGCAGCATTTCACCTGGACAAATGAGGTCCTACACCTACTACTACCCAGTCGGGACAGGTTAGCGTGGCTATATTTTACTGTTTCACAGTAACAACACTCTCATAAATTAAACTATTTAGCTGTTCTAGGTAATGACTTGCCAATGAGGCAAATCCCAAGATTGGTCTCTAGTTTTATGACTAGATGCTGGTCGCAACGACAACAATGTATTCCCTGGATAGCCACATCACCCCCCACCCTCCATCTAATATCCCTACTCCCCCCACACAGCTACATGCACAGCCCCTCTACTCACTCACCCCACTTCTCAAAAAAAAGAAGAAAAGAAAAAACTTGTCTTATCATGAGCCATCAATAAGTGACACAGCTTCAGTTTTGGTGCGATGTGTCCCATATTGAAATAGGCTCCATATAACCACCTATACTACGTTCCTTGGAACTTCCCTCACTTACTCTTAGAGTTACTGTGTTCAAAAAAATCAAGTATCTTCTGCCGCCACCCTTTCCTTCCTTGGCTGCCGCCTAGCACTGCTGCTTCAATTTTAGATTGATTTCTCCACAAATAAAATCAGGTACAGGTCTTCATCCATATAATACTCCTGTGAAGCGGTAATGTGATCCATCAAATCCAATTAGAGTTAAACCATTCAGAAAGTCAAGTGTCTTCTGCAGTCACTCTTGTCTTTGATATCACCATCAAAATCCAATCCAATTGTACATGTTATAAGTCACATTAAAGGTGGAAAATGAAATTATGTCATGGTCTCATTTAACAACACTTAAATGGAAAAATGTGGTAAAAAGGTGACAGTTTTGAAGTAAAACCATATTACCGGCTAGTTAGCAGGGCTACACAATATAGGAAAAAATTCAAATATTGCAATGTGATTTTTTGCTATAAATACTACAATAATTATAAAACGAAACAGAAGTTCAAGATGTATCCAAAACAAGCTACACCTAAACAGAACTTGCCTTTATCTACCAATACAGTTAATCAAATAAGTCGGTGGTATTGCCGCAAGTTGTGCTGACAAATCAACTTCTTTTGCTCTTGTTTCTATGGAATACAAAATATTTTCATACACTAGAAGGCTGAAGTCTGCTACTGACCATTTCTTGTTTACTTTTCTGCTACTGTTAAATTTCACAAAAACTCACCACACAGTCCATGACTGAGTCCAACAGCAAGTAAAAAAATAATAATTCTGATTGGTTCGGAAAGAGCATGAAGAGCTCATGAAAAAGGAGTGACGTAAACTTTACACTTATTTTTTTACACATATTAAATAATCTTTAAAAGGAACAATCATTAAAAGTTTGCTAAGCTTTGCTTCCAATGACAGACTAAGAATGTTTTGGCAAAACTTAATAATGATCTCTGTTCAACACATCTTATCATGAGGACCCCCACCAAGTGAATGACAGGGAAAACAGAGAATACGCCACACAATACCACCCACATTAAAATACCATAATCAACTGGATTAAAGTGAAACAAAAATGACTCTGCTTACTATAAAGAATCAGAGCGGTCAACCCCCAAGTTAAGCATTTGAGATGCAGTAAAATTTTAGCAAAGTTATCCTTTTGAGAAGCCCAATTTATCCAACTGTTTACCAGTTCACTCTTCATTTTTATTTCAAGATATTTACTATGTCACTGCGAAGGACACAGCATTCAGTGCTGTCAAGACCCATGAAAAGATGCTCAGTATGTACTTATCCAACAATTACCCCATGAAGCATATGGCATGGCACACCTTGGACAGGACAATCGTGCATGCTGATACAAACAAAAGGTAGTATTCAGGTGAATTACCATCTATGGATTACAGAACCGAAGCACTCATCAAAACCCTACAAAAAACCCCAGAGAACTGGGTACTTCAAATCCAGCACTCTGAGGCAGTAACAATACCTGCTAAGCCACAAATTCTTAAAACCCTGTCTTCACTTAAAATCGTCTACTTCAAGGCAGTGGCTCATATAAAAACCAGAATCTCACAACATACCATTAACCAATCCATAAACTTTAAGTACATCCTCCATTTAAGACAAGGACAGATGAGATAAATTCATCAAGTCAACATAGTGCCAAAAAAATTATATACTTATTAGCAATCACATCTCTATGTCTTGTCCCTGCCATAGAACACACAAACCACCCCCCTCCACAAAAGTTGAACTGTCATGGCTACCTCTCCAATTCCTTCCAATCTGCCGATTGCTGCCTCATGATTGCAGTCCAGCCCCTGCTGAGTGGAACAGATTGGCTGGATAATTACATATACTAACTGCAGTGGGCAGGTACCCCTGGGCTCACCAAGGCCAGCTCCCTGGAGCCACTGTCCATATGCAAACGGCACTGTGGACAGCGCCCGGCGCAACGTTCTCTACAGTGGAACCACTTTCTCATTGGTTATTAAATCATGGTTACCATGTCAGCTAATTTGTGATATGATAGGAAAGAATAAGTAGAAACTCAGATGAGCCCTGCCACTAGGGTACAAAAAAAAGGATACACATGCCAAGTCAATGACCACAGGACCTGACATGCCAAAAAAGTTGTCCATATATTGAAATGTACTTTTCTGTGGCATTTTCTCCCTAATCTCTTAACCAAGTTGATGACAAAACAGAAAATGCACTATATTAGCCTATCAGATGTCACTAAGCAGTTTCAGTTAAACATGCTTACAAGATGCATAACCAAAGAATCCTAAGGAACAGTCAACCAAATCAATGTGACTAGGTGTCATCCCAAGCTATGGCAGAACATTACCCAAAATATAGTTATAGCATAAACATCATCATCAGTGAGAGAGACAAGACTACTATAACAGAGAGGTCCTGCTATGATGCAACTCATGTGTTCCTGAAAAACCTTGGGTTCAACTAAAATCACATGGCAAAATACACATATCCAATGGCAAAAATACGGTTAGGGGAATGCAACTCCAAAACGTATTAACTTAAACCAAACAAAATTAATTAAATAATAAAAACAGACTCGTTAACTTTGGCGCGTGCTTTGGGTCCTCTTTCGAAAAGAGGGCACCATCTAGTGGAGCCAGAAAATACAGCAAATGGTTCACGAAGTAGCGTATTGGTGGTCGGGAGTAATGAGCTACAGCCACCACGCGGCCGGGAATGCGCACAGCACAAATTCAACGGATTACGGTATGCGGCGGGTCACTGAATGCAACATGGCTACAGTCTATGAAAAGCAAATGAAAGTGAATTTAAATAAACGTTGTAGTGTTTTTAATATAATAATAATAATAATAATAATAATAATAATAATAATAATAATTTTATATATAACAACTTTCTTAGATTTTTAGAATCTAAGACCTATGCAATGCATGTACAAAATTCCACCGATTCAGCGAAAAGAAGCAGCTTAAAAGAACAATTCGTTCCCGAATTGGACATTACTATCGTTCTCCTCGACAGCTGTTTTTGGGGTGCAAGTAGTGCTTCTCGATAAGATCATACGGCGTTGCAGTTCGCGTAGTGCTTTCCTCACCAGCCGAAGGTCGCAGCGATGCCGCATACTAATTTCAGATACTGATATATCAATCGCGTTAGAACAGATTAGCAGTGTAATATCACACGTTGCCGCAGGACTCGTATATATTTCCTAAAGCTATAATTCAACCCAGTGAGCAAGGAACTGCAAACTAATCCGTGTTTCCAACAGGTAAACAATGGCTGCTTTGTGATACAAATTCACATCCATCTTCACCGATCCATTCATCGTCCATAATTCCACTTATCCGGCCGAAAGTCCCTTTCGAGGCGACCGCGCACACACACAACATGCAAACCCCGCAGACGGACACAGGGCCGGTTAGCGAACCCGCAACCCAGGGAGCCTAAGGTCAGTCCTCATCGCCCAGAAATACTCCCCAAGGAGCGGATAACTTCAGAGGGACCCCGTACCGCGCCTCTGGGGGGACGTCCTGCCCCAGCCGCGGTGAAGCGAAACCCCGCACCCTCGGTGTACTTACCACCGCACCGCTCGGCGCATGAAACGCTCCCCGGCGCCCTCGACGGTCAAAAAACTTCGCTTTCCTACGCCAGGAACACGATTTGAACCAATATGTCCGCGAACTGAGATATGAGATGGAATTGACGCTATGTGACACGTCCGTGGTACAGCGGTCGCGTGCTCCCGAAATTCCCGCGCTACTGCGGCAAAGCCCCGGCCGGCAGGGGGCAGTGTGACAAAATCGTCAAAATCGACTTATTTGTTATTAGGATGTTGCTGATTTCGTAAGACAGCTGCAGCGGTCTCTGTATCATAACCACGTCCCCACGTCATATTGGTATTTCGCTCTACCACATATTACTTTACTACCCTCATGTTGAATGTTAGTATTTCGTAATTAGGTTGCGGGATATTGGACATTTCTGCAAATAGTATTGCAGAATTTATAAAGAAAAGTTCAAAATAAATTTCTCACAAACACGTCTGTTCATGAATGATTTAAACAGCAATGATGAAAATGAGTAGGGCTGGCTTGGGGAGTGCATGGAGAGCTATTGCAAAAGTAGTCTTTATCTGGCATATAGGTCAGTGTTGAGTAAAGGGCATTTACTACCGTCATTTTAATTTTTATAGCAACTGGTAAAATCTTTGGGTTAACTCATGCGTTCCTGGTACATATATATTTTTCACAGGGTAAAACTGTGCATATTGCTTTGTGCAGGGCCATATTGGAAAGTTTTAGGATTAAAATATGTTCTGTTGCATATTGAGATATAATATGCCACCATATGAATTGTGATGCTTTAGAAATTAATATGTAATAAAGAATCTATATCTTTGTGGGGTTTTTCCCAAAGAAAGGAAAAGTTGAGTACTGTACGTGATTCTCTTTTTATTACGGTTTTTTACCTTGAATGTTTAGGAGGGAAGTATGGTTATACAGTTAAACCTCCCTTACCCGGGTAGAATGGGACCAAGAGGTCTTCCCTTACGGAAATTCACTATGGTTTCCTATGGCTTTTTGGGTTTTGGGTATGGGTTTTTTACAGTAACCATGGTTTTACTATGGTACCTCATGGTAATTATGATTACTAA
>JAODKL010000027.1:12103477-12114059 GCA_026780765.1 Petrocephalus schoutedeni | reverse complement strand
GGCCTGGGATGTAGCCTCAGTCGCCTTAGTCGCCAGAGCACTCTCCTCCCTGTCACCCTGCCTATAAGGCCTGGGATGTAGCCTCAGTCGCCTTGAGATGACACATCCTCACTCACAGCACCCTTGATCAGAAACAATACATCATTCTGATGTTTCTGCATGTACGACAGCGGTTCACGCAGTAAATGCAGTCAGGAGTAACACATCTACCGCACACACACGCGCTCCCTCATCATCGGAGTGTCGACAGCAAGCAAAGACGTGGTAACATCAAAGATCAGTTCAAATGGATACCTGAAGACCAAAGTAGGTCATAGCACTTGGGAAATTCATAAAGGGAAGAGACAGAAATTTCACTTAGAGCCATAGTCCAGATTGAGGCCGTATAATAAAGCTCAGATGTCCCTGTCTGCCCTGAAGTGGTCAGAGGCAGAGCTGTACCGCAAGGTAAGAGACCACTGTAAGGAGCATCCGTATGCTGGAGACGTCTTCTGCCTCTCTACCGCTACAGCATTTCGGCAATTAAACAAAGAACACACACAATCTTACTGCATCAACACATTGGTTCGACATTGCAGGTCGTGGACATGAACGAGTCCCTCCTGGTGGAACCGTCGGTAGGCGACCTGAGACGGAAAAGCCTCATTGCAATTCTGCACCACACCACTGCGCTCACTGGGCCAATGACATCATCCCTGACTGCAGTGCTGCCGCAGCAGAGACCTCAGGGACAGAGAACACAGACGGATCTCCGCCCTCCCTCACTCCGCCGGAATGGCCAGTGCTGGAAAAGCAGACTCTTTCCCTGAAATCACACATGCACGTTTCGGGCCGGCGTCCGGAGAGGCATTTTCTTTGCGGCTGCTAAGAATTGTCAGGATCTTCCCACCAGTGTGTGCAGAGGTATGAGGACTGAGATCTTTCTTGTAACCACAGGAAAATGGGCTTGTCCAGCTCACACTGATCTCCGTTCAGCAGGATCTCTGCAGTTTGGTACAGGAAAGATGTCCACACCAGGCCCTTATTTTCCCAGATCCCAGTGCTATGTGCAGTTTGAATAAAGGTAGGGAAATTACCCGGGGAAAAAATCTTTCAGATCAATGTGTATGGGTTTTCTGAAATCTGGTGCCTATTACTGCAAATGATATTTGCCGGTTTGCATCTGTTTTGTCAGCTGTCTATAGACAAAGATACAGCTGCCTCTTTACCATTTTAATCCACTAGGCGGTGCTAAGAAGTCAGCATGTTTAGAAATATTCACGGTCAAGTGAAACATCAGAAGAGAAAAAAAAGCACTTTGAAGTCGCAAAACTACAATTACGAATGCAGCTTTATTGGTTATATTAGAGGCCCATCCATGAGAACTCTGATATGTAAGTGTTCAAACTGACGAACTGCCACAACAGCAGGTGCATCAGTAACAAGAGCCGCAAAACTAACTCATGTGTCAAGGAGAAGAGTCCTGAAACTGCGACTCTGGGAAAGGGGGACCCGCGGCTGCGAGTCAAGGTTAATGACTGGGACAAATGGACACTCATCGGGACGCTTGCTAAGTCTCACAACAATACCATGCCAAACGTTTGCGCAAAGATGCTTAACCCCGAGCAACAGAAAAACCTGAACCTGAAGTCATTTCTCACCTACCTCTGGCTGCATACATACGGAGAAAGCCAAAGGATGCCGCTCAGCGACAACGTTAGACGGTATGGGCAGCCACTTCCAAGTCTGATGGATGCTCTGATCTGTCATATAATGGCCAAAGAACACGAGGCAATTTTACAGCACTGGGTGTACCCTGTGGTGCGAGCACTGTGCCCTCACAATCTCCTCATAGGCCAGCGTGCCCACTGCTGGACAGAAGCACTTTCTGGAACACCGGCAGGAAGTCAAAAATCTTGTGTGGTCTTCCCAATCACCAGATATGAAGAAAAGAACATTTATCCCAAAGTAGCAAGATCATCTATGTCAAAAGATAGGTTATATTTTTTCCAAATATTACATTTTTCCATTCTATAAAAGTAATGACAAGATTAAGGTTTTACTGTGGGAGATTCTCCTTCAGGACCCGACAATTCTGTTACATGCAGTTTCTTTAAGGCTTTTAACATTGTTTAGTATAGAACTGAACAAATCCTTCCAAAATTGCATGCAAAAGTATGACGTGATTATGACCCAAACACTTCCACAAAACTGAATGTGAGCTCAACATGACTTGAACATAATAGTGTAATCCTCTACACAACCTAAAGATATTACTACCCTTCTCTGACTTGCTATATAACACCAAATGCCTTTAATAAACCAAATTTTGTGACATGCCTATGCATAGATAATGCAGTATTAGAGCAATAATAGAACCACAGGAACTGGTAGCCCTTCATCTCTGAGAAGAAATTCACTGCGTTGTTTTAATAATAAGTTGATTCTCTCCTGCATTTGAACAGTACACATGCAAGAAAAACTGCTTTGATAAAAGTCACTAACTGCAGGCCTGCTTTCGCTGGTATATTGCACCATTCTCAGGAAGTACTATTAATGACTCGGGCGAGTCATGGTGCAGAACTCCATCTCTCGGTAACACAGAGCAGCCCTGCTCACGATACTTTTTCAAAAATGACACTTTGCAGCTGCCTTCGCTAAACAGAATGGGCACTAGCAGCAGCCATGCGATGTCTCGTCAGAGGAGATCAGGGGAGTGCAGTGATCCTCCGCACTAGCTGGCTGTCACTAACCTATTACCGTTGTGTCTTTTAAATGTTAATCTGCTTGTTGTCAGTCGGTTCTGGCATGGTCTGTATGTACTTTCCTCTGTGATTCATATTGTCCTGTTGCCTTCAAGGAGTGCTTAGGATGGATGGGGAGAGCTGGAATAAAAGGATGTTTATAATGGATGGGGAGAGCTGGAATAAAAGAAAATCAACTAGCAGTCAGTTTTACCGCAGTCACAAATTTGTTTTATTTTTCTTTTGTCTATTCATTGTACCTGTACATGCCTAATGTTAGGGACAGCCACTTAGGATTGAAAGTTTGCTGGTTTGAATCCTTAACCAGCAAGGCACTGCCCCCTGGGTACTGAAGTAGCTGCCCAATGCTTTGTCACAATGTCACATACGGATTAAATGCAGATGACACATTTCGTTGCTGCGTATTTTGGTGTGTCAACACTGACAATCACTTCCACCTTCACCTGTTGTAGAGTACAGGAAAGCACTAGTAAGCCAGTTAGCTTTACTATAGCACTGCAGGAGAAGCCACGAGGGGCAGAGGCAGCAGCTACCATACATATAATTCCGCAGCTAGAAAACAATTTTGTAAAAGAGGTAATAACTACAGGAAAATCGCTGCAAATGTGTGATAACAGCAAACCCATGACAGTGACCTTGAATGATGCCAGTGAATGAGCAACAAAGACCTTGGGGGATGTTGGTGAGTCACTAATGGGACCTGGTGTGACGGTGATGAGTCACTAATGGGGAACTGTTGTGACACTGATGAGTCACTATTGGGCACCTGGTTTGATGCTGATAAATCACTAACGGGGACCTCACGTGACGCTGGTGAGTCACTATCGGGAACCTCTGGGGATGCTGGTGAGTCACTATCGGGGACCTCGGGTGATGCTGGTGAGTCACTATCGGGAACCTCTGTGGATGCTGGTGAGTCACTATCGGGGACCTCACGTGACGCTGGTGAGTCACTATCGGGAACCTCTGGGGATGCTGGTGAGTCACTATCGGGGACCTCAGGTGATGCTGGTGAGTCACTATCGGGAACCTCTGGGGATGTTGGTGAGTTACCATCGGGGACCTCGGGTGATGCTGGTGAGTCACTATCGGGAACCTCTGGGGATGTTGGTGAGTTACCATCGGGGACCTCACGTGACGCTGGTGAGTCACTATCGGGAACCTCTGGGGATGTTGGTGAGTTACTATCGGGGACCTCGGGTGATGCTGATGAATCACTATCGGGGACCTCATTTAATGTTGGTTAGTCACTAACAGGGACCACAGGTGATGCTAGTGAGTCACTAACAGGGACATTAGGTGATGCTGGTGACCTCAGGTATTGTGGACCTTGGGTATCATAGATGAGTCAGAAATGGGGACCCTAGGTGACATTTCTACGTCAGTGATGGTGACATTGGGTGACGCTGGTGAGTCAGTGATGGTGACCTTGGGTGACGCTGGTGAGTCAGTGATGGTGACCTTGGGTGACACTGGCGAGTCAGTGACAGGGACATGGGGTGATGCTGGAGAGACTTTGGGTATCATTGATGAGTCAGTGATGATGACCTTGGACGACGCTGGCAAGTCAGTGATGAGGACATGATGTTACGCTAGTGAGTCAGTGACGGGGACATGAGGTGACGCTAGCGAGTCAGTGACGGGGACATGAGGTTAAGCTAGTGAGTCAGCGATGGGGACATGAGGTGACGCTAGTGAGTCAGTGACGGGGACATGAGGTGACGCTGGTGAGTCAGTGACGGGGACACGAGGTGACGCTGGCGAGTCAGTCATAGCGACCTTGGGTGACACTGGCAAGTCAGTGATGAGGACATGAGGTTACGCTAGTGAGTCAGCGATGGGGACACGGGGTGACGCTGGCGAGTCAGTGACGGGGACATGAGGTGACGCAGGCGAGTCAGTGATGGGGACATGAGGTGACGCTGGCGAGTCAGTGACGGGGACACGGGGTGACGCTGGCGAGTCAGTGATGGGGACATGAGGTGACGCAGGCAAGTCAGTGATGGGGACATGAGGTGACGCTGGTGAGTCAGTGATGGGGACATGAGGTGACGCTGGTGAGTCAGTGATGGGGACCTGCTGACACTGTAAACGGTGACTGTATGATGATGCTCAGGCAGTACTGATTGCTGAATGCTGAATTCTTTTCCCTCCACAGTCCTATTATTTGTGTCCACACCCAACACACAGTAGACACTGACACTGGGCACCCGACACTGTTCTGCAATAAAATGCAATCAGTAAAAGACATCAGTAAAAATAGATATTCATGCTAATGTAGTCAAGACACCCAGGTAATGTCCGGCAGGCACCGCGGTTGCCGTCTCGGCAGGGCGAGGGCTCCACCTGCGACAAACTTGGTTTCCCAGCAGAAACTGCGGCACAGAGGCTGTCAAAGCTGAGGCAAAGCGAGAGGTGATAAAGAAAGACGAGGCTGCTGCGATAAGCCGGCACTACGCCGGGCATCAGCCAAGCCGGACAATAATCAGAGGCGGCCGAATCAAACGCAAACACCCCGGCAGGACAGCCGAGGGAGAATTTTCGGAATATGAAAACAAATGACTTTGGTGCGGCGTTCCGCAGCCGGAGTATGAAAGGAAAGAGCCTCTTCCTGCTTACAACCCCGCATACCTTTACCATGCTGATATTCCTCTGCAGAAGGAAACAGCGAAAAAGCAGGGCAGCCCTTCACAAGCCGTGTCTGAGCAGTTAATCCCTGTTAACGTTACCAAAACCCAGGACTCTCGCCCTGCATCGCATTCCACGTATTTTGCATTTCAGAAAATGACTGGTGAGAAAGTGACGCCTAATTGCAAACCCTGGAAAAGATCATTACCTAGCGCCAGCGGCTTGCCAAATAACTTTTAAACTGCATCAGGATAAAATTTCAGTCCGTGAATTCAATGAGTTGTATCAGGGTTGCCAGCTTCAGTCAGCAGGCTGGAGTGATAATTTCAATTGGTGACATACCTTTACATGTATGTAACAATTTTTGTACCTTGTAAATAGTCTGTAGGGTTTGCAAACTACCTCAACGCTTTTGATGCAGCTAATTTTAGGTGTAGAGTATAATGGAATAATATAGATTTGCCATAAGATTTCTTGTGGGAACATGAGAGTATGAAAGCTTGAGTGTGACGCCAGGCGCATCAGAGTTGGCAGCCTTGGCTATACTCCCAACAGATCATTCCAAAACCGTGCAGAATTACTTTGAACCTTTGGGGATCTTGGTGTGAGTTCCCCCTCCAGTCACCAAGCCTACCATGACCAAGGAGGGCTTCCACAGTGAAGACACAAGCATAGATATACAAGCTACAGCCTCCTCTCACTGGCCAGCCATAGTTATTTAGCTCAGGTCTTTACATAGTAAACTCAGCATCTTTGAATATCCCACACATACCCACCCCGGTAGCATTGGGCATATACTATTATTATGCCGTTTATTTTTGTAAGCCTGTCACTTGTTTTTTTTTTTATGTAAGACACCTGAATGTGTTTTTATTCACGAAAATATAATCATTAATATTCAGAGTAAATTCATATAATATAATTATTATATTATATAATAACTATTATATTAATATAAATGTAAAATATCAATTTGTCTCACTGTTGAATTAATGTGGAAGCTGGATGTCTTACCGGCGTCCGACTGAGCGGACTTTTCTTTGATCTCTTTTCTCTCAGGACAAGCCCTATTTAATATTAATAATTCAGCCAATGTACCAGGTAATGGGGGCCAAATGTTACAGAGCACAGCCAGTTCAGTCTACAAGAAATCGCGTGACACCTTCTTGCTCGCTATGCCTTGCTTCCCACTTTCGCTGGAGACTCCACAGGTTCCTGGCCCCTTGCTTGGCACCTAACTGATTCCTGGGCAACCTGGGCTTGCCTCCCTTCTAATTTCTCCCAGCACCCTACAGCCAGATTACATGATGCCTGTCAGCAGTGAGCTTGTTTCCACCCTGTGGATGGTGCTTCTGTCCTAGATAAATCCCAGCCTAT
Source organism: Petrocephalus schoutedeni (assembly GCA_026780765.1). Taxonomy (NCBI): domain Eukaryota; kingdom Metazoa; phylum Chordata; class Actinopteri; order Osteoglossiformes; family Mormyridae; genus Petrocephalus; species Petrocephalus schoutedeni. The sequence goes on along the minus strand of JAODKL010000027.1, from coordinate 12,107,310 downwards.
GCATCAACATGGCAGCTTGCGAGCACAGAAGCACTCCTGTATGATTGGATTTACATCCCAGGTGTAAGAAATAATTACCACATCACTCATGCTGTACCAAAAAACTGGATGGGAATGGTGAGCGGTCAGAGACTCGTCTGGTGCCAGCAATGCCAGGGGCTGGGAGAAGACAGCCTGTGGTTGTGAGACGGAGGGGCTCCCTAATGCCATTCTCTGCCGGCCATCGATCGTGGTCTGCAACAGGTATCAGTCCTAGGAACGTCAACTGGGCGTGGAAACACATTTTGATGATGTCGTTACGCTTAAATAAACTATGCACAACTACAAACACTGCCCGGAAAACATAATACGAGTCAGTCGGGGCAGAAGACACAAATTAGTGTGTCGTCTAGTAAAAACACACATCTTTATATTAGTGGCAGAAGCAAAGCTGGTGAACATTACAATCGAGAGCCTGCGGAAATGATTGCCCTGTGGGAGGTGCCAGGTCTGGAACCCAGGCAGGAGAGGAGGTGCAATCTCACCTGTCGTGTGTCACCTCAGGCTGCAGCCACTGGGAGACAGAGGACGTCTTCATTACTCCAGTGCCTCCAGGATCACTGTATCTTGAAGCCAGCCAGAGGAAACGTAACATCCACAAATATTCACAACGGCCTCTTACATAGAAGCACTATAACATCCCAGATATAAAGTCTCACAAGTGGCAGTTTAAACTGACATGAGTCTGATATTTGGAAAAATGCCAACATTCCCACATCCAGTGAAAATTCGTTTAACCGTTTCATTGAAAACGATCCACTCAATAATTTGTTGAAACCCAAAATTAGAAACTGATGACAATTACGGCAGCTGTATCATCACACTGCTCCTAAAGTTATAAAGATGTGCATCAAGGGAGATGGTGTCACACGTATTAGGGGTAACAATTCTGCACACAATTTGCAATTAATTAATGCATTTATCAGTTTTGACAATTTCTGAGATAATGAGTGGTACTTGAAAGACTGCTGTCATACGAATTTCCCCAAATTCTTCAGTATCTTGGTTATTTCGTCATTAAACATACACTTAACATTGCTGTTCATACGTGATTCTTCTACATGATGTAATCTTGCATGTTTTTTTTTTTTTAATCCTGCAATTAAAAGGGATTAGGCTGGATTGAAGAGACACAGCTACCGCAAAAGTCCTGAGAATTTGAATGCACTCTGTTGGGGAAAGTACGATTTTCTTACATAGCCACATCATCACACCAGTATATTTCACTTGACTTGAAAGATAATTCTTTGTAAAAGCGCGAAACAAAATATGAAATAAAATCAGATTCCTTATCATCAGCAGGGAAGCTGGAAATCAATAAAAACGTAAAACAGCCAACTTGTGATCGCTTTATGACAAACAGCAGCTAGAACACAGATATAGCGATGATATATTCACATAGCTACTTACGCAGTGCTGTGACTTATTGGCTATGTTTAAAAACCATGCCAGAATTTCGATTTAAAAACAAAATAAATAAATGAAAAGGTAATTGGAGAAAATCATTAAAAGTTGGTAAAAAAAAAAAAAAAAAGATGGGATGTTCACAACCGTCAGAGGTCACTGAGGTTTGGTAAAAGAAGGAATGATACCATGTTATTATACTGTGTAATAATGGAAGGTGGAAGATGGATGGGTATTTTAAGCCAAGGTTGATTAATGTTGATTCCCCCGTTCTGTGCGGGTCTTCCGGCTGCCCAAAGGCATGATCACTGGAGTGACGACTCAATTCATCCATCTTATTACTGGTCTCTCTCTTTTATCTTCAACTTTTCCAAGCCTTGTGGTCTTTTTTTTCCCCCATGTACCCTTGATCACGGTCTGCAGTATGATGCAGTTTCTTGACCAATGGACCGTTTGCTGCTGACCGTTGTTCCAGGGAGGCAGCCCTTGTACAACTTCTATGTCTTAATCATCAACACTAAAGTTATCTCCTGATCCAATAGTCATAATATATATATTATATATATTTTCTTCTATTTGACTTTCCTTATAGGTGTTCTGACAGCTGCTTTATTTCATACTATAATTGGGGTGTTATCAGCATATAAAAGGTGCTGATGTTTCTTCCTTTGCTTGAGTCCACAGTCTTTTTCCAGTCCAACGTTTATCATTATACATCAGTGATGTGTTCAAGACCATCTTTTTCACGATCAAAACGAGATCAAGACTCATCCAACCCAAGACCAAGTCAAGACCAAGACCCAACCCAACTGAGACTAAGACAAGATCAAGACTTTTAATCAAGACCAAAACAAGACCAAAACTTGAATATTCAGAATCAGAATTTATATTTTGTTTTTGGTAGAGTGCACCCATACTGGGGCTACAGTATATATCCATTTATGTAATTCCAATAGACTCTATCTTTGGAAAAATACAAGCAACAATGCACTTATTCATATGAAATAAAAAAAATTTTATTATACTTTTTGCGTGTATAACATCTTTTTGCTAACTTTACTGACAGTAACTGCCATATCTCCGACCTTCCTGCTGTTCTCAAGACCAGTGGCGAGACCAAGATTGCATCTTTGGATCTCGAGAACTACAACTCTGTTATATATAAGCATACTACTTAAAAAAGTATGGTGACTGTATACATCTTTATCTAAAACATTTAGAAATCTGGAAAAACTAATTTTCTCCATATTCCATCCTAACAGTGGCTTTTGGATATTACGGTATACCCATTTTCCTGAGAACATTCCATAGTCTGACATGATCAACACAGCATCAAAGGCTTTATTGTGATCAACAAAGTACATGTTGACTTCCAACAGGCATTCCTTGATTTTTTCAGTCAGTTATTGTATATTGGCAATGATCTCTCTTCCTCCTCTGCCTATGTATAAGTATCTTGCAGGTGGTGCAGTAATGAGTCTCGTCTTTCCCGGGAACTTTTCACAATGCAGTACTTTTTAGTTTTCCTGATTTTGGCCTCTGGTCACTTTTTGCTATTTTTATTGCACCTTCCGTGATCAACTTTTATTTGCTTGGCTCTTTCATTGTTACCAAATTTTCCTCAGATCCCTCTTGGATGATATCTCTGAATTCCATCCACAGTTCCTCTGGTTCTCTGTCAAATAGGCCCACCACCTCAAATTGGTTACTACCGTTTTCCTTGAAGGCAGTGGCTAAATTCTTCCGGTCCTTTTTTGGAAGGGAGACGGCCCCACTGATCCCTCGCCAGCCTCCCTTGGAACTTGGTACATAAGCAGTTCATCTGTTCCACAGTCTGCTCCAGGTCACATCTTTGCTATTTGAATTCAACCCTTTCTGTGCGCGACATTTAGAAATGTGGCCTATTTGACTGCTGGGAGCTGGGTATGTCCAGGTGTAAAGTGTTCATTTTCTTCAAGAAGAGCTGCGATCCGGTTTCCTTTCCTGTATCCCACCTACTCATTTTTGACTTTAGCAATAACCAGGACTATTTCTTGCTAGCATGTCCCATTTAAAACTGAACCTGCTCATAAAATGATCCAGCTTTGTCCAAATCTGTATTTGGGGTATAAGCCTGTGTCACAGTTTGCGCGGGATCGACGACCCATGATGCAGGCTGTACGTGGCAAAAACGGACAGGACGGGTAGACACCGGTAGCGGCAACAACCATGAACGCTGCGTACAAACATACACATACATACACACAATAACCGACACTGGGAGCATGACACAGATCAACTAAATAGGGAAAGACATCAAGGACTAAACACAGGGCAGCTGGGCACGATCAGGGAAACGCACGTGGAGAACAAGGGGCGTGGCACACAAGGATCACATGGGCAGACCGTGA
>JAODKL010000027.1:12093210-12103377 GCA_026780765.1 Petrocephalus schoutedeni | reverse complement strand
CGACACTGGGAGCATGACACAGATCAACTAAATAGGGAAAGACATCAAGGACTAAACACGGGGCAGCTGGGCACGATCAGGGAAAGGCACGTGGGGAACAAGGGGCGTGGCACACAAGGATCACATGGGCAGACCGTGACAGCCTGCATAACAGATACTGTAATGGTGTCCGCAGAATCAAATTCAGCATTCATAAAATTGTATCCAGCTACAGTCTTTCCGACGTCCATTTCCAATGGAGTAAATATGTTTGCCCGCCTGAAAATAACCTAGTCCCCTCCTTTTAAGTTAGAAAATGAGAAAGAAAATGACTTGCATGCAATCAGTTTCCATCTTTACTACATCCTGCTCTCAATGGGATGCTTTCTTCTATGAAATGACTACATTGGTAATTAGACACGGAAAATAATTGTATCCAGCCATGCCATAAGCACCAGCCATACTCCAAAGAATCCTTAGCTCTGCCTCAGCAGAGTTTTGTGTGCCTTCATGACCTAAGGGCCCACAGTTCTACATACCATTTGTTGTTTGTTGTGAGTCTTTCCATACGGTTTTCTTTGTGAAGTGCAGTAAAGTGTTTTAATTACCTTTTACGATGAAGTTCTAAATAGCACCTCTGTCGTTGTCACCTGCTATGGACACAGTGCCATCAACCCCGGCCCAGTAAAGGTGGTAGATTTCATCTGCCACCTCTTCTGACCTGATTCTCATGTGTGACCCTGACAGGAACTGAAGACGCCAGACAGCACAGGTTCAAGCTTTTGTGAAGCCCGCAAGCCACCTCACCCAGACAAGTAACTGTACCATGAGGAGTAAATTCTATTTCAATGCCAGATTACTGAAGGAAGGGTGAGGATACTCACCCCTATACACACTGAAATGTGCTAATTTATAATTAAACTTTGTTGGTGTCTTAAAGTCTGGAGGATGATTTTTTTTCCGGTTCTTGACGAGTGCGGATGATATTCTCCAGACGTTCCCCAGTGTAGGTTTGGTAAAAGACAAAAAAAAAAAAAAATAGTCATTGCATATTTAATTATTAACGAGAAAAGGCAGGAACTACTTTAATGCCAAATGAGTTGCCGATTAAGTCTGCCTCTCCTGGAAAAACATCTATTCAAACTCCATGACCAGACTTTAATTGCAAGTGTCTTACAATAATATTTGACAACCTCTCCATGGAATATGAAAGTGCTGGGAGACGGAGTCTTAAGTAGCTGTGGATCTAGGCATGTCAATGTATCAGTCTTTATACGCATCCCATACATGTTAATGAACCATTGATGGTTTCTGTGAAACTAAAAAAGCAAAGACACACATAAAAGCTTAAGAAATAAAAACTGACCTAAAAACTCCCTAGAATACCTGTCATAACTTCTCTTTATAATCACTAAAACCTTCAACAAAAAAATTGCTTTTCATCCATCTTTAGAAACCAAAAATTAAAAGTAAAAAAAAAAAATGACATTTACATCATCCCTTCATTTTATTTGAATTAAACGTGGCTATACAGCGTCCACAGAAGGCTGTGAAGTGCCATATGAAAAATGCAATGCCCCTAGCAAATTGTGGCAGAATTGCATAAAATCAGGATTTTACTCTATTGGGATTACTGTGACGTCACATTTCAATCAGCAGTCATGAATATTCAGAAGAGACAGTGAATCTCAACATAATAATACAATCAGAATTGTACAGCTTCTAGTTATCATACAATACTATCCGGAATATAGTTCTGTTTTCCGACGCACGATCTGTCCACAGATGCTTTCGTACCACTCCTTATATGTCAATCTCATCGAGAAACGTTGACTTTTCTGTTCATGGTCTCCGTTGGTTATGTTGTCCTGGCAACAAGGTAAAAGCACCTCAGCTTTCAGATCACACATCCGTGTCACTCCCTACCCTTTGATTATAACACTAATGTGTTTCTGATGGCTGTTAGAACGGTCTCTTCCCCCTGCATAGTCTAAAATCCATATTCTGCAACGATGTGTTGACTCATTAATGTTTTATTAACCTGACTTGCCCATACAAAACCCATCTCCCAAACAGCACATCTTAGCCTGCAGAACAGTACCGGTGAGGCTGGGAGTCATCACTCCTGAAAGGAATCGGGCAGAACGCACGTTATTCTTTGTTCTCTTATCTTTTCGTAGCCAATTCGTAGATAAGCCGGACTGCGCAGTGGCACGCCTGTGCCGTGACTTGTTTACGACACATTCAGATATGGCGACACACAACCTCAGCTCATTTCACACGCATGTGCATTCGCACAATATAAAGACGCCTAATCCCAAAACAGGCAATGAAGGGACTGGATTAAATGGTGGGTAGGAAAGAGACATGATTAATAATGGCAATTTTCTCCTGGCTTCTAAACTGCAGTGTAATGGCTCTTCTCTATAATTAAAAATGAAATGATCGCCATCAGTTAAAAAGCAGTGTAGTCGGAAGCGGGCGCCTGCCCGCAGCTGAGACTGCGGCTCCTAGCCTGTTTAGTATTCCGGCAGCGGCGCAGCCAGACGCAGTCTGGCAGGGAAGACTCGCTGCTCCATGGAGGTTATTTAGTGCCGTTCCTTCGTCCTTGCCCCCCCCCCCCGCCACCAGTCCAGCGTCTCTGAGCCTCCAAGGTACACGGAGCTCAGAAATAGATGGTGTAAAACTGGGTGCGCATGCCTGCTTTGGAGGAATGTGTGTTACAGATAAGGACATGTACACATGGGAGTGTGTATCAGGATGACCTTGCAAAGACTAATATTATAAATTTCCAGTCTTCCTTCTAGGAGAAAAGCACTGAAATTTCCTAACATATATTTATTTTTTTGGTTAATGGCGAGTTATAGAACGAGGTTATAGATGATCGTGCTTCTGTTGGTCACAAATTTGGCAGTGTACCGCAATGCAAGGTCACAGTGGTGCATTAGCCGCTCAGATGTGGGTGACTTTGATTTCATACTGGTGGTTTTCTATGAGCGTAGCACACAATATAGCATGTTACGGACATGACCAGAAAAACAGCATCATCTGTGATATCAGCATTCAGCAAGATGGCTGTTGGCCCACACGACGAGTATGAGATCTCCGATTGTGACGATCCCAACCATGACCCCCGAGTTAAGGACAAACGTCAGAACAGGTCTTCCTACTGTGAGTGTGGCTCAGCACTGCGGAGGTCCACCATGACACAGCAATGTAGTCAATCCAGCATTATTTATTCTTATTTATATGCACGTATGCTTGTTTCCTATGACATTTTGGCCCCAGAGGACCAAAGCCTATTAATAGCTTAATGACATTTATCACATGGTCCACATCATGTGGTCGTTTTTACAAGTTTAAGAGAAAGGCCAGCAGTATTGGATGGAAACTGTTTACTACAATTGTCTGCCATTAGATAATGTTGCCATTTGGGAAAACCACCACTTACTATGCCTGTTGCCATGGTAACGCATAAGGCCATTTTATGCACACAGCACACCAAAGACATAGGGACTGAAAAAGCTTATACCTGTTTCCTGCTAAGTCGTCACACAGAATCTTCTTGCTTAATAAGAAAGAACTTCATTTACATTTTAAAAGTTATCCTTTTAAAAAAAGAAGAAAGGGGCCAGAATTCACAGTTTGGGATGATCCAGCCTAGCGTGAGGATGCTTTGGATACCAGGCATTAAAACACGGCCAACAACTGAGCGAAAACAGGATTACTGGCCATCTAATGAAATCACTCGTCATTCTGAGAGATAGACGAGCTCTTCTGCAGATTACAAACTGAGGTAATCACAGACAGAGTCATCACTTGGAATCTGGTTTCCGCTAGTAAGCCTATTACGGAGGTGAAACTCATTTTGCCTTGTAATTCCACAAAGCATTAAGCTTTGAAAGCAGGCCCAGATGGCTCATCCTAATGAAGGAATTTTAATCAGTGATATGAGATTACGCAAATTCTTCAAATTAATTTTCCTCACACACTCAGACCAGGAAGTGCTATTAAGTATCTTTTAATTGTAACAACAAAGTAGGGATATACCTCAACAGGCCCTCCTGTACAGCTAGGCTCTCTGTTACGGCAGGGAGCTTTCACTACTCTCCTGGAATGCCTGTTCATCACTCGTATTCACATACCTGTAGTTCTCATCACCCCGCTTATCTTCAAATTGCATTAATAAAAAAATAGGCATTACATAACGGCTGTCTGGTTTGGGTGCATTATTTATTGTCAGTCAATTTTTTCCCCCGCTGACTGCATTTAAAAAGACACTCGATTACAACCAATTTACTTGACTCCACAGAATTGAAAGTGCCTAACAATCATAATTTTTTTATGTAGTTATCCAAGTTAAATAATTAAATGGAAATTTTAAAATTTTACTGCCACTTTTTAGTATGAAAAAATATTTACCCATCCAATAAAGCATTTCCAACACAACGCAAGGCAGGATCACAGCATGAAGTCGACCCCAGGGAGCAGAGGTCAGGGGGTACTCGCAATGCCAGCACAATCTGGAACATGCAATCACAACGACTTACTGTATACCACATAAATGAAAGCGCAGAACCAAAATCTCTCGCTCCCTCACACACATTGGGGGCGGGGCCTAAATCCCCAACCCTGGGGGAAGGTATAAGGAAAAAAAAAACAAAACCCGCTTTCCTTTGATCTGCTGTCCCGTGCCAAAATAAATATCATCGATGTGCTGCTCTCTGGGCCCCGCAAATCTTCCTCTTTGCATGTCATAGGCATCACCAACACATCCAAGCCTCTCTGTCTGCTATGCGCAAAGCTGGTTGCCATGGAAACCATGCACACTTACATTTTTTTTCCCCCAACTGAGCACCATTCAGTTGAACATTATTTTACTGTGTCAGCTGCTTCCTGATTTTTTCCTGTAGATTTTTTCAGTTAGCCCTTGACGTGGTGCACTGGGCCTGTAATTCGGGACCAAACATGCCTAAACTCACTTGTACACTAGCATTCACCAACATTCATTTACAACTGTTGTTTTGAAGTAGTTCTGTGTTGCACAGATCGATAGTTTGCAACAGTCATTTCAGAAAATAACAAAAAAAAAAAAACTATTTCAGTAAGCCATGACCATATGGGAATAAAACTGGACTCCAGAAAGCTCATCAGATGAAAACTGGACCATCACAGCTTAAAACTGATTTAATTCCCCCCAGTACCACCACTGCTAGGCTCCTCTTCACAGGCTCCTTGTTTTCAGAAAGTGATGAAGCTGTGCTGGACTCTGTCTTACACAGGGTTAAGGTGCGCTTTCGTCCCTGTGCTAGCAGAGGCAAACCATACCTTTGTCTTGGAGATGACACACGCCAGTCAGTGCTGCTGCTTCTCTCCCATGTGACTCGCGAAGATAGCCTGGTCAGTGGATGTGGGGGTAATTAACAGACAGCAGTTTATCAAGGAACTTAAAACACCCAGATACGGTGGGGATCTTTCCTCAAGCATACATAACATCTCTGCGACATACTGGATTCTGGAACTTAACCCAAGTACAGTACAGTCTCGTTGAGATCTTTTATTATCGTTTTCAGCGATGCAAGTTTGTTTCCCATCAGAAAGTATTAGTTCAGTACAAAAATACTTTAAATATAATTACTGGAGAATTTTTAATTTCACCACAATTCAGTGATACAGTTTACAGAAAAAAAACCAAAAGAATTGGTTAAACAATCAACAAGAAAGTGATTTTACAGAAATTACATGTCCACTGCAGAATCCACGAAAGGCTATGTGATTATTGACCACACACACGTGTGCTTAAGGCAAGAAGTGTGGCAAAGCATCTTTAGTATCGCACATTTCCTTGAAAAAAGTACAGTAAAGGTACTATCCAACCAGATTTTGGCACACGTTGGGAAAAATCTAAGCCTGCCAACAAGCACTCCTGCAGAAAAGGACCCCAAATGCTCTTTGGTTATAAAGGGGAAGTCATTATGCTCCACGACGTTGGGACAGTGCTCACCTGTCAAAGCTTTCAGCTTCTGTATTGATGACAGAATCTCTATTTGCACTCGAAATGGCAATGAAGAGCCGTAATATTACCGCTCCTATTATATCGGGCAACTGGATTAACACAGACTGGAAAAGAACCCTTATACCTTGGAAATTATTACGGCACATAAATTAGAATAGAGTTCAAATGACCTCATTTGCAATTGTCTGCAAAAATCCCTGAAATGAGCAGCATGCTCGGAATGGTTTTACACGGGACTCCGAGGGAAATGAGGCACTCAAAGAAATATGGGTTTCAACATCACAATGAAAAGGGCAATTCTGCTACAGGCCAAAACAAAGAAAATGAGATGTTGCTATAAGAAGGCTTTATTGTTTGACTGCAATACACTTATCATTCACGGTCTTACTGCAAAATCAAAATGAATACAAAATGTTAATAAATAGGCCACACACAGTTATTAATAACAGGCCACATATGTATGTGTTTGACACAAACCGCAGTGACACAACAAACACAGACACTCACCAGCAGCAATATGGAAAGGAAACATCAGCGGGACATGACTCTCTCATCACTAGTGAGCAGCAAACTGCTAAGGTCTTTGTTAGTGCAATATTCATAGATAAATGTTCCCTATATTTTTTTTTTTTTTAAACAACGCTATCATGGAATGACTGAACAAGTTAAAATCAGTATAAAAGATGATGGAAACTACTGAATGGCCATGGCAGTCACAACAATTTAAAGCATGTTCATAATTAATAAATTAATAAAATAAAAGGAAAACATTAAAACTGGTTATTCAGTAACAGAAATTAGTTCGCTACATTGCAGTACCAAGTACCATTTAGCATTGATATATCCAAAAAAAAAAAAAAAACGTACAGGAAGGATAGTATTTCAGGACACCATGGCATGCCACTTTCTTTCTGAGGAAGGCGTCGATAATGGGGTTAGTGGGAAACGGCAGAGGAGGATTCTCCTAATTGGCTCTTTAGGGGAATTTTCCATATTCTTTAAGTGTCCTGAAGTGGACGTGATCTGAAACTTATAGCAGTGAGGGTGGACTTTCACTTGAAGATTCCTTCTCTTCCTTCAGATTCCACGCCACATCAAAGGGCCTTATTTTAAAAGGTGAGCTTTGGAGGATGGGGCAATCAAGGATGCGGTGTGTCTCTTCTAGGACCAGGAGTCTCAACAGTAAAAGAGGAGAGCGAAGAGAGCCCGGGTTCTACAACCACGCAAGGTTTCAAAAATGCCCGACTTGGTTCAGATTACTAATTATGGCGATTCCAACTAGAAGGCGGAGAATTCCATGCTGCAAACAAAAAAAACGAAAACCCGGAGATGCATCCAGTCAAGTCGGCTGGGGTCAGGGTCATGTGACCCTTAACCCAGCCGAGGCTGTCTGTAATCAGTGTGGAACAGCCAAGGAAGTGGAAACACCTGTTTGTATGCAGAGTTCCAGTTTCTCTCTCAATAAACATGCTTCACTTCAGGTACCACAAGGATCAGATTCTCCAAGACGACTCTTTTGATGCGAGTCCTCTCAGGATTATTAGCCAAGATTGAAATTCACTCAGTGCTGTAAATTTAGCTGCCCCCTAAAACAAACATGTTTCATATGAGCTAAACTTTGAAGTCAACTCCATTATTTAAAAACCAAACTCAACAGCTTCAAGCCCATCGCTTCTCCAGTAAGACTTCTTATGCTAAATAATCTCAGTGATGAGATTCACCCATCTGCAAACCTGATTTGTTTCAACAGATTCAGCTTCTCGGCCATGAATTGTTGAGAAAGATATAGAGCTAGCCAAATTTCAATAAAAATATGATATGATTTTTGTTCTGGTCAATCAAACTGCTGCAGTAATCGATGCACTGTTAAATCACTAAAGCTTCCATCTTTAGGCTTTTATACTTTTTATTATCAGTAGAAAAATATACTGTATACATTTGAAGTTGTACACAAAATAAAATGAAAACAAATCTCTGTAAGTTCAGCAGTTTCCCTAGAACACTGTTTACAAACGCAACGTAAACATTAATCAAACAGCACTTTCATAGAAAGTGAGACACTAAGGTTACTAACGCGAGGCTGGGACCTCAAAAGCACCTGACTCTGACGGACCAATCAGGTGCCCCAGCCCTGCATACGGGGGCGTGTTCTATGTAGTCTCTCAGCTGTTATAGATGCAATGAGAGGTTTGAATCGATAAGCAGAAAAAAAGAGCTTAGACCTGTTGTGAGCAATGAATCTTAATGAGTCACTAAAGGTTAGAAAGTACTCTTTGTTTTCTGTCTTTGGTTTAATGAGAGAAATGGATCCCACAACCAGTATATGGGGGTTGGAAAGGTGGGGGGAGGGGGGGGGGGCGCTCAGGTGAGGGGAGGAGACAGGCTCTAAATCATCACCATTAGGTGCGGTGTCAAAGAATGTCAACAGTGCATGAAGGAGCTGATAGGATGCCTGTGGTGCAGTGGAGCAAAGGCCCTGACATGAGGCCGAGGAAATCGCACTAATTGTCATTTCTTGGTGCTGAAAGGACAGCTCTCTACATTGTAGAAGAAAATTTGGAATCTGGAATGAGGTGTTCAATCTGTGTGATAAACAGCACTGTCTCAGAGCACCCATTCAATCTCAGTAAGTAAATGAAATATTGATTGGAAGTGACCCTGAAACGGAATGCATTAAGAGACACGCAATGCTGCAGGACTGAGGTAATTCCGTTTTCTCCGCTCTCGCAGCCTCCTAGAGCACAGCGGGGCGCTCGCGGGGCTGGGCGGCGCGCGCAAGCGCTCCTCCCGTCTGCGCCGGTCACACTGCTATCGGCTGGCCGTGCCCACCCAAGCGTGCTCTGCGGGCAGCCTAATTTACTGCGACGGAGCCAGCTCCCGCCACCTTTTATTCCCCCTCCCCGAACATAACGGGGGCCGCTCATGTACACATGGAGGAGTTAAGCGCTAACGAGTCCCTTCCTTGTCCTGGTCATTTACCTCGAGCTGTAACATGTCAGGAAGGCCCTTCTCACTCGCACAAGCAGCTCTTTTTACTTATCTGAGCAAGATGGTAATAGAATCGACACAAACTGCTTCCGTGTCAACAGTCACTTAAATCTCAGGCTGGAAGTCACCTTTCTTGTTTTCCTTTTTTTTTTTTAACATATACTGAAAAAATATTTGTTTTCCTTAAACCAGACAATGCAATGGTTACCTCTTAATGGCCCCAATGAGCTGTTTCAGTGCTGACCAACAGCAGTGGTGAGAGGCTTGGAGGTATAGTTTATTGTTAATGTATTATAAATGAACTGAGACTTGTGGCATGCAAGGAAAAAATGAGACGGGAGACAAGTGATGCTACATGATGAACTAAGCACATTTATAATGATAAAATGAGTAAATATAATAGCCGCAAAGCTAACCACTGGTTTTCACGATATACACTATTTGTCAAAAACTTGCACAGCTACAGAATTGTTGACGATAGTCATTACCAAGTAACACAGTTTACTACAGCTTTTTTTTTTTTCTCTTTCATTAACAAGCAAATCATTCCCCTTAAAAATAACTCTAAAATACGTATTAGAGACTTTAAGAAAAAACAACGTCTAGATGAAACAACAGTTCCAATGTTTAAAAGGAAAATTGGACTACACTTACAGTTTGACAGAGAGGACTTCTTAGGAGTGAAGGGAGAAGACAAGGGAGAGAGGCAGGTTCTCTTTTCAGGCTGTCTCTATGTCCAAAAGGAAACTGCACTGCAAATCAATATGAAATGAGGAGTCCATATAGTTCAATGAACAAAAAGGACAGTTCATGAAGACAGATCACAGTTCAGAAAGAGGCTGGACACGCCGGGTGGCAGAGTTGTTCTTTGACTGGCTGCACAGGAAGAGCGGCCCGGATGGACGGAATCAATGGGCTGAAGTTGAGATGGAAGGGATTCTTGGTTTAAAATTCAATTGCTCAACCAGATGATCCAGAGGATTTATTTTTTTTTTGTGTGTTTTTGTTTGTTTCGTTTTGTCCATTGAATTTAAGACTGCATGCACATCATGAAGCACAGCAGGTGCGGCCACTCCACAAGTGCTCAGAGAGCAGGCAGACTCAGGTAAGACAGGTGGAATCAATGGCCTGGACAGGTTAGCACTCAGGAACAGAGAGGACAGAAGAGGGTACTAAAGTGGAGG
>JAODKL010000027.1:12069621-12084571 GCA_026780765.1 Petrocephalus schoutedeni | reverse complement strand
TCCTTGTCAAAGTTGCTCAGATCCTTACACTTTGCCCATTTGCCTACACTGCTCATTTTTCCTGCTTAAAACACATCAACTTCAAGAACTGACAGTTCACTGGGCTAATATATGATAGCACCTTTGACAGTTTCCATTGTAGTGATATAATCTATTTTACACACATCACCTGTCGGTGGTTTTAATTTTATGGCTGATCGGTGCATGGTTAGCAGTTTAAGATTGATCACCAAGGTCTCAGTCATTCATGCTAAAACTATGGCTCAAGTGGTGCAATCTATGAAAATTTGCTGTGAAAATGGGGACCTTGGTGCCTCACCAACTGGGAGACCAGAGTTTCTGTCCAGGTCCAAGTCTAAATCTACACAAGTTACAGGGGGGGGCTAGAGATGGGAGATTCCATTTCTTCTCATCAACGTCTTCAACCTCTCTCCTTCATATCAAACATCAGAAGGTTACTCATTGTCGTGGGCTCATTTATAAGAGATAGCGAAACAAAGGGGTGACAGAATTGTTATTAGAACGGGACACTTCCTTGAAGTACTGAAACACAGAAGCTATGTTGATAATTTGTATCAAGCAACTACAGTTAGAACATATTTTGACTAACATTTGGCTTTTCCTATACAGGCTACAGCCTGTTAGCATTGCCAGCTGTTTCTTAGCCTGCACTGAGGTGGACTTGTGTGTTTGACAATGGCAATCACACATAGACTGTATGTATAAAGCATTAATCGATAATGGGTTATACTGCTTTAACCCCATCTGGGGGGGGTAGGGCTTATCTGATCTTTCCATTCCTGCCAGCATCATGGACAGAGTGTTACGGTGTAACACAACAATATGTAAACACAATGATTAGAAACACGAACACACAGGAAAAGACATAAAAACATGTTTGCCTTGAGTGACCTCATCTGTGTTTATTACTACACATTATTTTTATTTAGTTCTTCGTCTTCTGCGCTTGCCCGGCCTACTTATCATTAACCATTTACCAAGTAAGGCTGTACTTTGTTGCCAACAACCACAATTCTCTCTGACAGCCTTAAAAAAGACACCATGGAGTCACCCAGCCATTGTATTTATTTATTCATTTAATGTATAAATATTTTAAGGGAAAAACTGCTGAACACACTGCAGCATTACTTGTACCGTGATCTTGGAGTCAAGCTGGTGTACAAGCCTGAAACCAAACAAAATTCACAACCGTAAGCCCAGCTCAACAGGCACTGCCGTACTTCCGTTTCGATAAGCCATGATATATCAGGTCCAGCTTGGAAACCTGCCATAGATGTCTATACGCATATTGTATATTGCCCTGTTACCCCTATTGTCAGGTGGAATGTCATATTGCTCCTTTTCATTGCCCACAAGAACCGAGCTGTACCCGAGCCGTACCGCGAAGTGGCACTTCTCCACTGTAAAGTATTCGAGCTGTGCGTGAGCCATAATCGCGCTGACGTGGCCCTGCTTACTAGCAGGCTGCCTGTGTCACCACTGTCTGATTGGTTGAAATACCGGTGTTCTACGCATGGATTAACTCTATAGAATACTAGTTATTAGTAGGATTGGACATTGTGATGCATTCCCAAAAACTCTGAACTTGAATTTACAACCTTCTACTTGCTAAGGTACCATAGAACAGCAGAATGGAATGGATTCATAATGAAAAGTTACACAGGTAAATAACACTGCTAGTCGCACACGTCCTAGCGGGAATGAGCACACAGTAAAAAAACAATAATAAATAACTAATAATTATAATTGCACATAGTACAACCCCATTTCCAAAAAAATTTGGACACTGTGAAAGAAGTAAATAAAAACAGAATGCAATGATTTGCAAATCATATAAAGCGCAATTTGACTGAAAATAGAACAGACAGCATAAATGTTGAAACTAGGGATGTAATGATGCATCATGAATTGGTTAAAATCTATATAAAATGTGTGATGATTCAAACCAGTCGAAATGAATCCCAATGCTCATTTTAAGGGCGAACATTCTTTGCAAACACGTGTGCAGACTGCTAAACCGTGCACATAGATTGCAAAACCGTGAGCACAGATTACGAATTTATTCCTCACCTGAACCCAGATGAGCTCCGTAGTTTTTCAATAAATTTCTTCTAACAAAAATTAAAAAACGAGTAGATTCCGCCCTGTGAATAGTCTCACATTTATATCGATTTTTAACTGATTCACGATGCAGCAACAGTCCCTAGTTGAAACTGAAAAATTTTGTTTAATGACAAATATACACTCAAAATATGACAAAGACCCCAAACTGTTGAGCAGCTGCAATCCTACATCAGACAAGAAAGGGACAATATTTCACTTTCAAAACTCCAGCAAATGGTTACTCAGTTCCAAATCATTTACGGAGTGGCCGTCACAACTTTTTTGAAACGTTTCCAACATCAAATTCAAACTGAGCATATGTCATAAAACGTTAAAATTTCTCAGTTTCAACATTTTATGTAGTCTTCGCTCTATTTTCAGTTAAATATGGGTTAAGATGATTTGCAAATCATTGCATTCTGTTTTATTTACACAGCATTCCAACTTTTTTGGAAACAGAGTAAATGAGTGTCTCTTTGGTTTTATGGTACTGCCTTTCTCCAAACTCGGCAATGCCTTTTACGGAGCCAACCCTTCTGCAGTGGCAACCGAAGCGAGCTGGAACCATGCTGTAACTAGTTTCTCGTCGCGGTACGGCTTGGGTACGGGTTAGTTCCTTAATGCCAGAGGAAAAACACCAATAGTCACCCTTGATACACTGTGTAGAGGATGTTTGCACTTAACTGACTGTAAACACAACAAACAGTGCAGTAAAATCTTTATTCTAATTAGGGGTGGGTACGGAAAGCACAGGTATCTATACAGTTGGTATATACTGTACCGTATCGCAATGCGGATTCTGGTGCAACTAAAATGCCCAAGCTGTTGTCCTCTGGTGGTCAGGCAACATACCCTTGTTTTATGCTTTATTTTAAAAAAAAGGGCCAGTTCATGCACCATTTAGGCCCTGGCACATTTATTAAAGCGTCGATTTAGCACTGGAATCCTGAAAAACTCAAACGACACCCAGCTCTAATTCTAACGCAGCTACAATGTCTATATGTTCACTATGAACAAAAAAGAAATTGCTAAAAATGTACTAAATAAATTACATGTAGACGTTGCTAATCTGGTAATGGACTCTGGGTGCCATACCTGTATTTCAATAGAGAAACAAAACATCTATACTTACTACATTAAGGCATATACCCAGAGAGCAGGAAGAGAGCCTCTAACTGCTGTGGGCAGTAGCAGAGGGCACTGTGAGAGCCATCTAATGAAGCATCAGGCAGACCACTTACCTCCCACAGTAACATACTGTTCCCGCTGAGCAAGACAACTAATCAAACATTTAAAATACATTAAAACAAGAATCGCCCTTTTCACACAGGAAAAAAATTCCTTCAGAACTGGCTGACCAAAATCCAAAAGCAGGTGCAGCGGACTCGCCTACGATACGACAAGCTTCTGATTAGACTTTACGGCAGGGGTCTCCAACTCCGGTCCTGGTGAGCTACTACCCGGGAGGTTTTCTGTCCTACCGGGCTTCTGCTGAGCCACACCTATTCTCAGGAAAATCCCAGGAACAGGTGTGGCTCATCAGAAGCCCGGTATGATGGAAAACCTCCAGGGTAGTAGCTCTCCGGGACCGGAGTTGGAGGTCCCTGCTTTACGCAGTATCTCGCTCATCCACCTCCACGGTATTCTGAATTCTAGTTTCAGTCTGGGGAATCAATGGCGTGGAAGGCTGAAAAGTTACATTTAATGCTCCATTAGCTGCAGACTAAAGTGACGGAGCATGCATGGCGTCACAAGCCGCGTGGGCTAACGTGCTCTGCCCCCAGTGGTGACAGCACGGCGCTCCAGCTGAGGGCTCACCTGCTTGATGCGGTCGGGGTTGACGGTGGTCTGGGGTTGCAGGATGCTGACGGGTTCCGTTTTGGCCACATTCTGAGGCATCTCCCGAATCTTGTCGGCAATGAAGCCATGAACAGCATTTAGAGCTTCCACTGTGCCCTGGATCAGGCACACGCGCTCCGTGGTACCTGCAAAGCACACCGCGTCAGTGTGTCAGTCACGTGACTCATTCGCTGTCCAATGAAAACAAGACATTTATTGTACACGAAATACAGGAGTGAACCCTGCCAAAACCGCCATGGCGGTACAATTCAGCCTCACTTAAACCAATGTTTAAGTGTATATTGGCTACTGTAATTTGAACAGCACCCCCAGGGCTGAAGCAGTACAGCAGACCCATTGCCATACCATTGTCCAGCCAGCTTAGACATGCACCAGTACACTGCACCTGAAAGTCATTTAATCCACAGCGCTCGCAGTAATTAGTCCATAAAGCATATCTGCATGATTTAAGACTAACATTAAATATATCACTGATATATTTAAACAATACTTTCAGCTTATTAAATTACAGATTATTCCTTGGCTTATTTCTTTTGGAAGGGAAAAAAACACAGGTTTTAATTGACAGATTCCTAGCGACTTTTCAGAAATCGTTATTTTTCCATGTCACGTCAGGCTGTATAAAACACAGCAGATAGCTACTTTGCAGGTAGCAGCACCAGCCGAGCCACTGGACTCATGACAGACACAATAACGCCATAGAGGAATCACAGCAGCCCACCGCCCATGCTGGAGCAAAGGGGGCTGTCCCAGGGGGCTCTGATGCACTGCCAGGGTCACCTAGTCACTGTCATAACACGTCAATCTCTCAGCCTCTAAATCAGAATTAAGGTGGGGGGGTTCTGGGTACCCACAAACACAACAGCAAGCTTCTGCTTTTCAGACACTCTTCCCGGTGAGAAAGCTATAGTCACAAAGAGAGGGGCTGCGGAAGTCACAAACGACAGCTCCATTCAAGCCTCCTTGACTCTACACTTTCAATAACCTGTATACTTCAATTCCAGCCTCAGTTACCTCGAGACTAAACAAAGCCGTAGGAATTATCTGTACAACCACTCAACGCTCTTACAGACATCCATGTTGTAGCCTTTTTGACTGTTTGCTTCTCCCTTGGTGTTACACAGACAAGGTAACAACTAAATAAACACCTGTATTAAAGTATATATATATATATATAAATTTATATAAATAAATAACTTAACATTTAGATTGCATACAGTACGAATCAGTGTTAATGGAGCCTACAGTCCTACTTTAGTCTTCCTGTCCTATGAAATCTGACATGGCTGAAATCAGTCTTTGGGGGGCCGGGACAGATATTTTCTTGCTCCATAACCAGAGGAGCTCCAACATGGACTCTTGACCCCTGACACCATGGCCTTCAACACAACTCTCATAGAAACTCAGAAGTATTCATATCACAGGCTCCACACACATAACGTGCCTTCTGGAAATAGCCCAGTGCCAAAAATGACTGCAGACTTTCATTAATGAGATTAGGATCTTTGCGGGGGAAGCAAAACACAAAACATCGAAAACTTGTCATGCATCCAGCTTGAAATAAAGACCATTTCTGGGACATTTCTTACAGGTGCTCCCCCCTTCAGCTCTGTAAGAAAGCCAATACACTTTACAATAGACTTTTTCCTTTGTTTTCCAATATATATATTCGGCAGTTCTGCTTTGACCTCCACAAATGTCAAAGCTGCCAATTACGCTGCGGGAAAATAGTGTGGTGTACTTATTGGTACATGTCTAAAACCATTAAAGCTTGCGTTTTTTAATTTAATTAATCTGATCAAGTGATCTTACTGACATCTAGAGGCAGACATCAGTATGATGGTTAGATGCACACTCGTATTCCCAAAGTTCACATCCCAAGCGTCTCCCCGTCGTCGTCTGACACCAGGTGACTGACGCTTTCTATCGAGGCATCAGTTAAGCATCAAAACATGTGAAATGACACATTGCACAGGCTGTGATTTTAAGCCGCCATTCCCTGCTGTAAGGGAGACACACAGAGAGCTTCTCTACTGTGCTGCGGATTACAGACGGCCATTAAAGTGGAAAACACTGATGATTTGTCAGTTGCGCCTTATACGTCGTGCTGAAGCTGGCCAAATTCAACCAACTTCCTGCTGTGAATAGGAACTTCCACCCAACTCCCTTAGATGCACAATGCCGGTAAGGAAGGGCTACATTCCAGAGCCTGCAATGCAGCGAGCTGGATACAAACTCGAAGCCCGGCACTGCTGCCGTCTTAGGCAGCTGTTCAGAGGATTACACAATGCTCTGGGAGCTACGGCAAACCTTCAACACAGAGTCACCACAGAAGCAAAAATGCTTGCGAAACCAATAAGACATAAGCAAACCCTTGTGTTATTACGTCCCCAGCAGATGTGGTTAATTGGACTGCAGAAGAATGTGAAAATGTTCCGATCGTATTCTTGGGTGTACAGTGGCCCGCGGTCATTCGGTATGCAATGGTTGCCGGAAGGTAGCAAGACGCCACTAAAACTGAGAATTCTGACTGCCAGCCTTAAGGGACACCGTAATAAATCATCCTGATGACTTTGGCATGGTACACACCTGCATCACATTCAATAGCACGCTGTGACCTTGACCGCATGATTAAAATCATTAATGACCTGAGTGACTGCATCCCCAGACTAGCAGACTGGCATCACGAGAGCTGTGTTACCATGGCAACCATTACCCTCACTCCATGGGGGAAACACGGCGTACAAATGTCTGGTGTTCCAGCGGCAGAACAGCAATTCAACAGCACTGGGTGTGAAACGGAGGCCTTACGCATACAGGTCTATTTCATCACAAACGTACAGCTTCTGCGCGGAGCAGCTATTTTAACAGTTAAATGGGCAAAGAATATATATTGCATATTGCTGTAATGGAGTATATTCAAGATTTGATTAGATATATTTATTATCCATCTCTGTCGGTCAGAGATATGAAGGAGAGAGCGATCGCCGTCGGTTGTCAAGCGGTAGCAAGGACACCGGAATTTCCCCCGAGCTTACACGGCGGCGCCAAGATCTCGCCGAGCACTTGACGGCTGTGAAATATTCACCGATATTCTCACAGGCCATGCCAAGAAAGGGGGGAGCTTATATCTAAAATCACAACGGATGTGCCTGTGCGTGCTCAAAAGTGAGCGGCTGAACGTACCAACCTTAACACTCAAGGGAAAGGCCGGTCATTATCCTCAGCCTTGCAAGTAGCCTTTTCACTTTATTATCATTAACACTCACACACGCACACGGCATGAGCACAGCTGTCCGGGGGAAGAATGAGGCCACGGTGAGCCCCGTTCCTGACGGCCGCTTCGCTGGATCTATTCGGCAGCCACCAGTCAGCCAAGATAAAAATAGCTCAATGACACCCAGCTAAACTCTGTTAAGTCCCGAAAGCGGGCCTTTCTATATAAACGCGTCTCTGAGCATCCTAGGGGAGCGGCTAGCAACCGTGTCTACGGGCCGCCACCTATGAGCCAAAGCTGATAATCTACCCCAAGCTGGGGCAGGATGGCAGCAGCAAGGGCAAATCGTCCATGTGAGACACGGGGCGCACACATGGCTCCGTCCCCGAGGTCCATCCCTCTGACCAGCATTACTGAGTATAGCACTGAGAGCGGGGCGCTCTTCCTACAGCCACCATTGAATGACACGCGCAAAGCCAGCGGGGCTTTGCAACAGGAATCAAAATACAGTCACGTGTGACACTGCCACAGTCACAGAGCCAGACAACCTTAGGAGTGATTGTAACATTTACGCCTTTTACTTTAATTTTATTTCACCATTTCATTTGCCGTACGGCGCTCAGTTCCACACCAGCTCCCCGCCGCCATGGACAGAATATCGCCCGCATCCTGAGCATCCTTTAAACAAAATCTTACAGCTCACATATCAGGAACAAAACTCTAAGGCATCAGGCCGCGTGTTTTTGTCAATTACTCAGCGCAGTCTTTGTTCTTCCAGCACATTCCACTTCCAAACTGTGTGTTTAGAGGGCTTTGAGGGATATGATGCACCTTATGGTCTCCCAAACCACAGTGAGAGAGGGGCTAAGCCCGGGAAAACATCCACAGACGGGTGCCATGTTCTACAAAAACAAACAGATTGCTAGGCTATTCAAGAGATCCAGATCAAGCCACTTTCATACCATTACACTCTCACTAAAGCATGTACAGTTTATCTTACACTGGGAAAGCACCCACTAGCTGTATCAGCTAGTATCACACCAAGGTTTGGTTTCAGTAGTAATGCCAGATAACAGTAAAGTGGAAAATGCTGGCCTACCAGTACAGTAGTTAATACAGTAAATGCACAACAATACAAGTTTCTTTTATGATGAATACAGAGTCTGCCAAACCCTAAACTCAACCATTCCCCAAACCCCTGAGTGTAAAACACATCATGCCTGGATGAGATCCTACAAGATGATCTCAGGATAAAGGTCTTAAAATTCCCCAATGGATGAGTATCAGGTCAAGGCACATGTCTGCAGCACTAGGCGGCAATACAGCACATTAACTGTGAAGAATGACATAGAATCTAAAGCTAAGGGGGTCCAAACGATAGCAAAGACAGCCAAACACCATCTGGAGATTTAAAGCATCAATACTATGCTTGCCTCTATATATCTTTTAGCAAAATAGTTTAGCAGATGTTGATACATCCAAGTCCACTTCGTTCCACGGTTTTTGCTTAGCAAAGTTAGATTAGGACACGTATCTTGTTTCTGGAATTCAAAGCAGCATTTAATTCTCAGCAGTGGAACAGGGAGAACAAGCATGCTGAGCCATTTATAGGTTGATTACAGCACAAATGCAGTTAATGAAATGATACAAGAGCGAGGTGGATCTCAAGACGATAATGAAAGCGAGGCGAAGCGAAATAAAAAAAAAAAGTGTGGCCCTTTTGTGGTTATGGAGTTAAAAAAAAAAGGAGTTCTCTTTTTGACCCATTAGAGTTTTAAAAAGACTCATAAAGTTATTAGATTGTTCCAACTCACAGGAAACTTGCCATGTTTTCCCTAGTTCGATTTTCCATATGATGTCAGACTATTTAATGGCATTTGGGGAATAACGAGCTATGTGGACTGTTTTTAATCATGGAGATGTTTGTACATGGAACCAGCACAGAGGTCAGCTACCTCAGGGACGAGGGAAAGCAGAGACCACCTGACAGGCAGGCAGCCAATGGGAAAGCAGAGACCACCTGACAGGCAGACAGCCAATGGGATGTCCTGTTGGTATAATTGACCTAAATTTCATAGGTCCAAAGCATGTTACAGAATTTTCAATCAAATGCAACCAAAACAACCCTGAACCCTGAAATGGAGCTCAAATTCAGATCAAAATTAAGCCTAGAAATTTAGGCTTGCCTGCTGAGGTGTCGTCATCACCAAGTTCTGACTCGGAAAAGTTTTGGTGTTAGAAAATAAAAGCTTACAGTTGCCGCAGAGGTGCTGCCAAGTTGGCGATCCATCATTGTCTCTGATGCAACCACATCTGGCGGAAATGTAATTCATAACAGGTGCCCTTTCCCAGATGCAGAGTCTAAGGGTCCCAGGATCAGGATAATACTTCATCCAGATACCACTTTCCTCAGACAAGTTTCTCTTCATCTTAGCATTTATCAAATCCTGTGAACTGGACTCATTATAAACGCTGATAATTATGTTTGCAAGTTGATGACCTTTGGTCTTCTGCTCCGTCGCCTTGAGGCTAAATGTGAAGGTAATTTTACGACACGCTTTCTGAAGCCGTAACTGTAAATACATTTTAACTGTGTGCATCACTGGGGTGAGACGGTCCAACCAGAGAACACGTACTATTATTTGATATAATGTAATGTATCGTGTATTACCTATGAACAAATGCTGGGGTACTCTAATTCCATGCAATAGCTCTCTGTAAATCTACTGAAAAAAATATCACCTAATACCACTGAAAGCACTCAAAGCAAAGCAAACAGTGCTTTGTCAAAAATATAACTTCTTATAAATATAAATGAAGTCTTCCCTATAACACATTTATATTATGGAAAGTTAACATAGCAACATTCTATTGCTTGAACAATGTTTTGCCGGTATATTTTATTTAGCATGTAGCTTAATTCTGGTAAAATTTAAAAAAGAAGTCATATTTGTTTTTAATTGAGAATGAGAAAGTGGAACATCTTCAAAACATTTGAAAGTGTAGAACTGAGTTAAATATGCATCGTACATATCCAGATTAAAAATATACTTATTTTTAAAGGTGAACCATCAGCTTTAAGACATGGAGAAAAAAAAAGGGTTCTGCTGTAGGGCTAAAGTATGAACACTGATGCAAGATGTGTGTTTAAGAAGGAAAACAGAGCAGATGATTAAAGCCTCATTAAGCCCTGCATTCCCAGGCTGACAGGCGACAGCAGCTGCGTGGCTCAGAGCGCGCAGGCCGCCTGCCTGGCGTTTGACACACTATCTGATATGGCACACTGCACTGTTCCCCACACCGCCAGCGGGCCAGCAGGCTAAGTGTGCGCTGCTAGGGCCCTGTGCTGCTCCTGTGCCGCCCTTACCGCGGCGCCTAGCCTTAGCCTTAGCCGCGTTTCCCCTCGTTAGCATTAGCATCCTGGCTCCCCTTCGGGGGATACCGTTTAACGTCGAGCGCTCTCTGCCCTTCTGGTTCAGCGAGAGGCCCGTGTCGCCATCAGTTCCGACTGCATGGTATCGTGTCAACGGTAGCGGACATTCCACATTACTCTCGATCAGAACACATGCCGTTAAACAAGTTTGGGACAGCCGAGGATGTACAAATTTTGATATTTAAAATATGGCGGCTCTCGGCAATTACCGCCAAACAATGTGAATAATTTATGCCACTTTGAGAGTTCGTGCAATTACTTAGACTAGAATTAGATGACGACATCAAGGTCCCCCAAGTTCATAATTTCCACAGCAGGAAGGAGATTCCATTCAGTCTTCGCAGCATCGCATCCAGAGAGCAGTCTGGGTGCAGGTTGGGGAGTCTGCAGAGGCCCGCTCCAGGTCTCCCCACAACCACGCACACGTTACACACTGCTGCCTGTGGGAGACCAGCTGAGCGCTTTAGCAGGTAATTTGCGGATGAGTCAAAGCACGCTGCACGATTCATTAACGCCGTTACATTCCTGCAAATTTCATTTTCCCGATCCAAAGCAATAGCATGAGAAACAGAGCGGTTTCCAGATACACCTTGGGCATTTCAGTAAGAAAATCCTGCACGCCTTTCGCTTCAGCAGAGCCTCGGGACCTCTGGGTCCAAATGGGCTACAGTAAACATGCACTAAAAACAAACCGAGAAGCAGCCCACACTAAGCCTGCGTCTCTGATGCAGACGCCAGTCTAATCAGGCAGAAGGCAGGTGAGCAGTATGGATGCAGCCCCAGATTCTGCACGAAGCCCTAAGGCCATCAAATCAACAGCGAGAAAACTATGCTGATAAACAGGCTGAAGAGAAGCTTCAGCAACACCGTGCCACGCAAATTAAAGGAAGTACAGACCGTTTCTCTTCAAAAAAAAAAAAAAAAACCCTGTCAAACGCCATTAGAGTCACTGCCGGCTACCGACATCAACCGCACTTTATTTCCACAAGGAGTCCTTGCTCTCCTACCTTCTGTGGAGCAGAAATACAACCATTTTCTTTGGACAAAATGAAGAAAAAGCGAGTAACAAGGGGCTTGCAGCTTGAAGTTCAAAGTGAACCCATAAGCATGGTGATCTTAGCATGACTATGCCTGCGGGTTCTGCTGTAAATGCTGTTTTTTTTTATCCACTCTGCTTGTCCATTAATGTGTCAAAGCATGTTCTGACCATCCATGCTCTCTTCCTTCCCGCATGTCCAGGTGGTGCCCAGGGTGGGCCCCGTCCAAGCTGGAGTCCCGGGGTGGGCCCCGTCCAAGCTGGAGTCCCGGGGTGGGTCCCGTCCAACCTAGAGTCCCGGGGTGGGCCCCGTCCAAGCTGGAGTCCCGGGGTGGGCCCCGTCCAAGCTGGAGTCCCGGGGTGGGCCCCGTCCAAGCTGGAGTCCCGGGGTGGGTCCCGTCCAAGCTGGAGTCCCGGGGTGGGCCCATGTAGGGGTGAAATCGTGCAGGTTTTTTTGGTTCCTCTCTTCCGTTGTCTTCTGGCTTTTCTGTCTTTCTTTAATGTCTTTGTGTTTCATTTTCCCTGTTTTTTATATTATTCTCTCTTAAATGATGTTGTAATGAATCACAACACACCCATGTAAAGCACCTTGGGGGGACTTTGTTCTGAAAGGCACTATATAAATATGAATTGAACTAAACTGAATGTGGGGCCTGTCTCTTCCATCTGATGCCCAACACCTCCAAACGGAACCCCCCAGAGACAGATTTCAGAATGCCACACAGGGTACAAATTTAAGTCGTCTTGCTCATACAGTGGGACACGACTTGCAACAGTAGGGCTGCCGCAATTAGGCGGCAAAGCTGATGACGCTGAAGCTGAAAATGAGTCAACATAAATATCTTTAAAATCGACACCTTTTAACTTAAGTGAAATTACTCTTTTGGTTTCTAAAATGCTTCGGTTCATTAAAGCAAATGTTTTCCTTCCAAGTCAAATGTAATTAGGGGAGTAGTTCAAACAATCACAAAAAAAAGGCGGTTTGTACACTGTGCATAGTTTCGAAGGCATACCACCGCAGCACGAGCACTGCGCACGAGCACTGCGCACGAGCACTGGGCACGAGCACTGCGCACGAGCACTGCGCACGAGCACTGCGCACGAGCACCGGGCACGAGCACCGGGCACGAGCACCGGGCACGAGCACCGGGCACGAGCACCGCGCACGAGCACCGGGCACGAGCACCGCGCACGAGCACCTGAAGAGGAAACCCACAGGTGCTACTCTGGATGATTGGCCGCCAGAGTAATCAAACACACCGGAAGTGTGGTCTAATCGTGTTTATTAAGTTACCATTAGTATGGAGAGCTTTTTAATATCCTTTGGTAAGTTCAAGTTGTCTGCCTGCTTACTTTAGAATTTACGTTGAAGGAGTGTTAGGGAAACCAGGCTAGAAGCTTATTTCACCGTGACTGACGGTCCTGGTGTGTGAGCTCATGACCAGTGCTATTGTCAGAGACTAAAGCTGAATCGAAAACGGACCCTAAATAAAAACTTTAAACTGCAAGAAGTATCACCACACCACCAGCATCTTTGGCCTAATTTAACCACAATATCACCTCTCTTAACCTCTATGCCGTGTTTGTGGTCAATCTGACCCCAGAGCATCATTAAATGGTAGGCAAATTTCACATGGGGAAATTATCACGGGAAAAGGGTTAAAAGATATTGTGGCTGCTGACCTGAGCCTTTCTTCCCCGTGTCTTCAGCGCTGATCACTTCCATGTGATACCAAAACAATAGCATGCGACACGCTCTGATAGCTGAGGTTAATAAACATAAGGATTCACAGATTTCTAACTTTTGGGCATCACAATACACATCCCCTTGATGTTTTAGGCCTTATGCTAATCTGCTTATCTAGTTGTGGGCATAAGTATGGTCCCATAGTGCCAAAATGCTGGATGTCTGTTATCTAAATCCCTCCAAAGAAACTGTTTGTTCTCGTCAAAATAAAATTAAATGAAACTGTCAATTTGACTTTCTGGTGGAAAATTAATCGTTTACATGATTCGACCATTTAGTAAAACAGTCGATAGATTAAATCACTGGCAGAATTGCCGTTAGTGGCAGCCCTACTTTTAAATGGAACCAGACATCATTCTCTCACATACACTGAAAGCAGACCTTGTATCAGGTGAAGCACATCACTGCATACTGTGCAGTAAAAAGAAAGTCATGCCCAATCAAAGCCGTCTAATATGGTACAGAGACGGGAACTCGGGACTTTCCCTTTATTCAGCTAGAATAACAAGGTTAAGAACCATAATTCCATAAGTGCGCAACTTTTTAATGAATGCAGCCTTTAAGATGATAGAAGGCAAGGGGGAGGTTCAGCGGCAGAGCCACAAAAGCGAAGCGGAAATAATAAAAATCATCGCGTCTCTCCCTTGTCTGGGACGCCATTTATGACAAAGCACCTCAGTGTCCCGAGGTGCTGCTCGCTTCGGAGGAAAAGGTGAGGCGGGGCTCAGTGGGACGACGCCTCTGAAGACCACAGGCGGCATGTCGCGGCCCGCCAGCTAGGGCAAGAAATCAACCTGCATGTTTCAGGTGAAACTCCACAATCACGCAGCAAACCTTTGAAAACACGCACACACAACCATTAAAGTAACAAAGGCAAAAAAAACCGACTCCCGTGGATCACGCAGGCCTCACCCATGATCCACACACACACACACACACACTCACACTCACACTCACACTCACTCGGGTAAGGACAGTGCCCTCCAGGAAAGACGAGCATGAAGCCTTTTCAGCTGATTTTATTTAGCCACTTTACAAAGTACAACAAAACCGCATATATCAGCAAAAGCTAAGATACTGTGGAGATCCATATTTAAATTTAATATCCATGTATAAATCTTCTTAATTATTTATAACATTCCAGCTAGAATCCCTATTCATTTCACTGACGTATGTGCCACCAAATAGTATGAATCTCATGTATTAAATTATTTTAATTCCATATTCATATTCTACCATACATGGTAATGTCACATGTACATATAGAAACACTATATTGCATGATCTAACAGTAACACACCATAACATCACTGTACATCATAATCGTAATTAACACCACATTCCACACATACTCAAGTGACACATTGCATTTGTTAGTGTAGAAGGTCTCCATGTCCTTAAACAGCAATGAAAGTGTGGCACTCATTTCCTCACGCAAGCAGGGCACACACTTCCAGAATATGCAAAAGAGTACAAGGCAATCATTAAAACACAGCCTTTTTCCAGCAGAATACATCAGAAATTAAATCTGCC
>JAODKL010000027.1:11995634-12013643 GCA_026780765.1 Petrocephalus schoutedeni | reverse complement strand
ACAGTGCCCAGAAGCCCCAGCGCTGTCCGGGACAGTGCCCAGAAGCCCCAGCGCTATCCGGGACAGTGCCCAGAGGCCCCAGCGCTGTCCGGGACAGTGCCCAGAAGCCCCAGCGCTGTCCGGGACAGTGCCTAGAAGCCCCAGCGCTGTCTGGGACAGTGCCTAGAAGCCCCAGTGCTGTCTGGGACAGTGCCTAGAAGCCCCCGTGCTGTCTGGGACAGTGCCTAGAAGCCCCCGTGCTGTCTGGGACAGTGCCTAAAGTGCCTAAAAGCCCCAGTGCCGTCTGGAACAGTGCCTAAAGTGCCTTAAGCCCCAGTGCTGTCTGGGACAGCACTCAGAAAACCACCACAGTAAATGATCAATTAGTAAAAAATGTAGCCTAATTCAACAATTAGCACAATGTTTACCTGCGTGGTTTGCGAATATCCCATAGTCCTACTCCTTCCTTAGAGTTAGCTGTGGCCAGTAGTCTGGGTTCAGCAGGGTTAAACATCACACTGTGGAATGCAGATGGATAGTTTGCCAAACAAAAAGGTTCTACAATAAAGAACAGAATTGAATTCTTTAGACAGTCATTTCAGTTCCACCCGAAAGCAAAGCTTATGCAGTTAGGTTACCTATTGTTACTTTGGCTTGCACTATTACAAAAAAAAGTGACAACTGCTAGGCAGTCTCAACGCAGTACCATGGTTTTGGTTTCAAATCATGCAAATAAATGAACCGCAAAATAAGTCAAATTATTATTATGTTTTACACCATGTAATATATTAGTTTTCCTAGCCGTCAGTGCTGTAGAAAACAGAAGGCGCGATAACTTGTCTTGCCCCATACCACCAACAAGCCTTCAGAAGTAACACTACAGAATGGAAAAATAGTTACTAAGAAAAGGCCTATTTTTTATTAATGGTTTTCATTTTTAAGTAAAGGAAAATTTTATTTAATAGGCTACTATATATTCTACTCCAACTTTTACATTACATACAATTTTTGATTAAGAAAATGAAAGGTTTTTTTAATTTAACAAAAGGAAAAAAGTTGACTAATATGGGAAAATGTTGCTTTTGTCGTTTTTTGGTAATAAAAAAAGTCGAATCGTGAACCCGATATCATGAATCAAACCAAATCACAGATTGAGTGAATGGTTACATGCCGAACAACTTGTGCTGGGTGGTACACCCGTTAATCCAGTATACTGGTTTTATTTTCCCCTAAGGTATGAATTCTTCATATACTACCATACCGTAGCATAGCTGAAACAGCTGTAATGCTTCAACAGGCAGTAAATCATATAATATTGTTAGCTGCTATAAGCACTATGGAGAGTGTATTGAGAGGAGACCCCTGTTAACCGAACGTAACCTTCCTACTAATGGATTATAAGTTTAAGAACAATTCACCATACATAACTGTTCAGCTATACAGTATTTATATCTGCTGCTATAGTCTGTGCCGGAAAATATGGATTATGTGTAATATAATTAGGTCTACAATTAAATGCATATCAGTAAGGCAAAATCCCTAATATAACAGATTTATTAAGGCAATAATAATTAAAATCATGCCGGTTGAGCAAACATGTTGTTCTATTAAGGTGATACTCAATGAAAAGTCACTATGAAGCTAAATATAAGTTATAATCAATAAAGTATGTAGCCATCTAGTTAAATGTACATAATTAATTTAACAAAATATGTGAGTAAAGTAATTCTTATTGAGCTAAATACATAGTTCTGTATTCAATAAAACATATGACAATAGAGCTGAATGTACATTAGTTAATAACCCCCCCCCCCTTTTTAAACATTCATTAACGTATTTTATTGATGTGATTGCTTGCTGCCTCGGTGAGAGTGAACTTAGAGAGAAAATACCATGATATACCATAAACCACAATCTTAACTAAATACAGTAATAAAAGGTTTAGGTCACTTTTTCAGAAAGAGTATCAATATAATCCACATGTATGCATATGACACAGAGGAGAGAGATGGATTCCCTAAACTGAACACCGTACCTCCATGTGGTGGCTCACGCGTATCCCAAATAAGTACACGGCCATCGTCAGAAGAGCTGGCAAACACGTTGTCATTAACTGGGCTAACAGACAATCCATAGACTGCATCATCATGCAAAAACACGTTCACAGTTTCACCCCTAGAAATACAAGACAAGAGAATGAATAAATTTTGTACAATATACATGGAAAGTACATAATGTTATCAATAAACATAAAACTTTCAACATAAATCCACAACTATTTTAATTTAAAATAAATATTTATTTTATGGTTTTATTTTAGTGACACCATCCTTAAAAGTCATATTTTCTAAATAATAACAAGGGCCCTAGAACTACAGCAGATTATGAATAATGCAGAGTATAACATATAATCTTTTACCTTTCCACATCATGAAGAATGACCTGTTCATCATTCCCTTCAAGAAAAAAAAACTATTAAAATATGTAGAACACTGAAACAAAGCGCACTCTAAAGAAACAGGAAATAGGACCGCACATTTAAAGCTAAAGATCAGCAGTGTTCCCTGACACTACACCAGGTCTCCCCTGTTCAGCAACAAAGCACATTGAGCACTTAACAATGATACACAAACATTTGTTGCTATAGTCTATGAGCAAATGTAACTTTACATATGAAATCAGGTCGCCTAATCCATGGCTATCTAAATGATTAATCATCATCATTTTTTCCCTTCTCACAATGTTGTATCACCATATATAGTTGGGTCATTCTCACAAACAAATTAAATCAGATGCTCCAGGCCAATATGAGGAAAAAAAAAAAACTGCAAAAAACCATTGTAAATGGTTGACTGAAATCTGTTGCATGGTCCATGGAAGTCGCAACTTTTACGCACATTTAATTAAATTTCAATTAAAACCTGCATTACTGTAACATGTTATAGTATTTGTTGTACTACACCGAATAACTTTAAAACAAATTAAAATTTTATATAAAATGTCATGTGCTTATGTGCTAACTCACTTGAGACATCATCATCCAAGGGTGTGTACACCCGGAGCAAGGCAGAAACCCAGAGCAAGGCCTCTGCAAGTCTACCTGTGAATTCTAAGGCACGCCTATCAGGAAATTCAGGCTGGTCTAAAAAAAATAATCAAAGCTATAGGTATGTTTATGGCTACATATATGCGGCCTTACGCAGCAGTAGGGAACCCAAGACTCAGCTTTAACACTTCCCAGCTGCCCGATGAACATAAACAGACTTACCCCCAGAGAAGACGTGTCTGTTTGTGCTGTCGAAGGCCAGGCAGAATATGTTCGAAAGGTGCTCTCCCTTCAGTTTGAGAGGTTTCGAGCAGGAATGGAGAGCTTTCTCCATGTGCCAGAGTAACACCCTGCGGTCATCGCCTCCTATAATCACAGAAAAGAAGCACATGTATAGTCAATTTGAAAGATGCACCAAATACTCTTTCCCACTTTCAGTTCCTTGATTACAGGAAAGCATAAGGTGGAAATGGAAACTGGATATGCAAGTAACATTATCCAAACATGAGGGAATTTTATCAGCTTTCCAGAATAAAATCCTAGACACTAAAAACTCTCTACTAAGAACTTATTCCTGGTTTGAAGATTAACATTTCAACCCTGAACAAAGAATTGACCCCTTATAATTGTACTTACACAAAAAACAAAAACAAAATGTTTTAAATTAATGCATAAGTAATTACTTAATTTCTCTTATATGATTCAAGTAAAAACTGAAAAATAATGTTTACTGGATCCTATGTTTAAATAAAAAAAAAAACAACAAGCTATCATTTTGGATATTAAATAATAGCGCAATAAGATCATTTACTTGAATTTAGCCAGATATCTTAAAATGTTCTATTGCTCTTTCAACAATTAAAGCTTTTAACTAGGAAGTTAACATTTTAAATAGTATTAATAATACTGATTGTTGTGCATGCTTTCAATTCAGTTACCTGAAAGATCTACAATCAGTTGTATAAATCTTAAATCAGGTTAAATACCAACATGAACTGCATTGCAAATATGTATGCAAATCAAACACCTTCCATAAAGCACTTACCCACAGAACAGTTTCAATGTATTAGTGTTTCGTATATTTAACTGGCAAAATAAAATTACAAATGCAAACAAAGTAAAAGAAAGCTACAAAACCCAATGGCGGATGATCCAGCAAGCTTGGGAGCCATGGCTTAACCATAAATTTGGACATATGGCTTTTCCCCATTTCAAAACAGACACACATTTACATTTTACTCCATTTGGCTGGTGCCCTTAGCCAGAGTAATTTCTTTCAGTAGCAGTCAGATTGTATTTCTACAAGTTACTTCCAACATTTGCCTACCAACCTGCACAAGACACTTGTATTTACCCCATGCTCCCGGCATGTTCCGACAAATAAATATATATGTATAAATACTACACTGTGCAATAGTTTTTCGCAGTGTATCTCAAAGCAGCCGTCATGGACCTCCCAGTGATTTGGGAGAGAAAATGTGGATTGTCTGGGGGTCTCTGTGGATTGGTTTGAGAAACACTGGTTAATGAGACCTGTGGTAACAAAAAAAAAAAGCCGAAGAGTTGTATGCGAAAAAGAAATAGTTAATAGATTCATCCACAGAAAAATAGCTGGTAGCGGCAGCCCGAGTCCTTAGTGGGGGCAAGATGGTGATATTTTATAGTACATGGTTGCAATTGTATCCACAATGCACATTTCAAATGAATCATTAGAACCTCTATACAGCACTACAATGCTGTCCATAACTTACAAGGCGAATAGTACTTTACAAACATATGTGCTGTTGTGTATGTGACGTACGCTGTGGCTGGGAAACACTGGACTAGGCATTAGACTAGGCACTACTTAGCACTATTATTATAACAACAGAACAAACCGTAAAGTGTCTATCATGTGATGCCAGCATGTTCAGAGAAAAAGCACTGATCTGAAGCAAAGCGATGTCTGCCTGCATAACACCTCTGTGCTGTCTGTATATCTTACTTCTTTCTTAATCTGTAAAATAATATATTTATTATCATACATTTATTATAATAAGTCAGTTTCTTTTATATGTACAGTATTTTACATACCTTCATATGTTTAATATGCTACAAACAGTGTTTCTTGTAAGGAAAGACTTGCTGGTTAAGTGGTTAATCACTTATGAAGCAGAACAAACAGAGTAAACAACCACAGGATATTCTGTTGGGGGGAGCTCTACAGCCCCATTAACAGATTATAAAGAGTCAGTGAATGGGCTGATGAACACGAAAATGATGCAAGTCCAAACACTTAAAGATAAACAAACAATCTCAGGTGCCACTGTGTCCAGAATCACTCCCCATTACAGAAATAGTGCAGTACATTCCCTACAAACTGACTTGCTAGAGTATACTATACAAAAAGATATTCCATGTATACTATGATGCAGTACAAAGTGACATCTGTTGTCAACCGACAAGATGGCCCAAGACAGCTTTGTATACAAACGTAAGCACAAATATATTTTAGAGTAGTTTGTGACAGTAGTGATCTTTGCAGACTTCAGTTAACATTTGATGATAGAAAGGCAGCATTTTAAATTACGGAAAGCGTAAAATTCGTATTCCCCTTGTGCCCTTTACTCGATCTATGCTGTCGTTGTATTTTCTTACTAGCAAATGTCAACTGTCTGATGTTGGTAGGGCACCAAATTAGAGGATCTTGGAATGTGGCATCCAAAACCGTCATCTTGTTTAACTAATTCCCCATATGGTGAACTACAGAGCTTTTCTTCCCTCCTTTCGTGTGTTAACAGGGAATAATGTGTGACTGGACGGGGGCTCTGTGCGATGGCGCTCCGGACACCTGTCCGGCCTCGGTCCCTGTGTCCCTGCTATCGAAATGCGCCTCGCTTTCCTACATTACTCTGGCTGAATAACTATATACTACACAAGGTGAACCTTCAGATGTCAGTTTCCTAAACGGATATTTAAAACGTGACACTTAAGTGATAAGCTAATTACATCGAAGTAATGGGATGTGAACCAAAGCATTTCATTTTCCACAATGCATCCGCTTTAAATTTCATAACTGCTGTCATCGCCATCTTAAACACCGTAACTCATTATTAAGTATTATTCAGCCTACCTAAAGCGAGCAAAGGAGCGTTAATCGTCAGGCAAGTGTCAGCTTTGATAAGAAAACTACACCATTTCTACGCCCCAATTATGAGCTCGCTATAGCATGAAATGTTGGACGTCTGTACACGATAATCTGAGCTAAAGTATTTAAAGAGTAATGTAATCCCTACCTTAGTCTCCTTGTCAGCTAAATTATTGATGCATAAACATCATTTAAACCGGAAGTTAGCTTATACAACTAAAAATAAAAGAATGAACCCTAAGTGAATTTATAGAGGAGCCAATGTGCAGGAATGACATTACGAGCTGGCAATTTAATAAATAAAACGTGAAATATCACGAGTGTCCCGTTAATTCTGCAAACTAGCTTGCTCAAGTAAGCTGCTACTTGGCAATTAACAAAAGAAAAATACCTGGTTAATACGAGTAATAACAGGTACTGCCGACTTAGTGTGTGCACACTGCTAACTGACGCAATAAATATTTATACAAATATTTATGGAACCAAGTCTCAGAAAACAACTTGTTTTGAAGTCCCCCGCTCCTTTCCAGCGATAATTGCCCGGGTAAATAGTTATACGCAGCTTTAACGAACTATAATGCCGCTGTAAATAAGCCACACGGCTGGCTAGCTAGCTAGCTAGCTACTCGCATTTCCCGGAGCCGTTAAGCCAGCGAAGCGACCACGGCCTGTACCGTATCTTTATAAAAGCTCCGCATTCACCATTTTACACGCCGGGCCGGCGGTCGCGGCGTGCGGCCAGACGGCGAAGCGTGTCGGCGACACGTACAGCGATTATCGCCGAGTGCCCGGGTAGAGCCTTAAGAACTCGTGCTAACGGCTAGCTGCGAGGAGAAAGGGAAAACGGAAGGCGCGCCGAAACCTACCGGACACCAGCCATTCCCCGCCGCTGTTGGAGAACTCTATGGCGTTAACGCAGCCGAAATGCCCGAGCATGTCCTTCTTGTATAGGCTGTTGCAGCCGGCCAGTCTCCGTCGCTGGAATTCCTCCTTCATCAGCGGCTGCCCGCTGATCTTTCTCCGGGACAGGAAGCCCACGGAGGAGCGCATGCCGCAGCCCTTTATTTCCTTCATCCCCGCGATCCCCGCGACGGCGATCTGCGCTCCGGGAAGGTGCTTCCCCCGCAAACTTCGTGTAACTAATAAAAACGCGCGTCTTCCCCGTATCGGGTCGTTTGCTGGCACATCGCGGACCGGGAGAGGTTCGCCCCGAGCCTGGCGATGATGTTTGTTGGAGCACTCCGTCTACTTCCTGTTCGGAGCGAAACCTCCTCCGCCTCCTGCTCCTCCTCCTCCTCCTCCTCCGCTTACCACCGACATCACTACCTCGGCCGAGGCGGACGGTAACGGGGTCGCCGAAGTGCGTGCTGTCCGTTTCGGTCGTCGGTGTCCCGACTGAGGCGTACGCTGTCCAGTTCAGCCATCGATCAAATTATAATCAAATTATAGACAACCTAGCATTAACATGCATTTCAAGTCATCAAGCGAAATATCACTTGTAAATTCAATATAAATAATCTGAATATTTGGAATCGCGCATTCTCGTTTTTTTTTGCCCCTCACACACATCATTATGGGGACACTCCATTCATTCCTATGGGCATAACCCTGATCCCCCTACCCAGCTCTAACCTTAACCATAAGTAACCAAACAGAATGTGAGACGTTTGGCATTATTATTTTTTTGATTGTATACACAGATTTTTATATAATTGAAGTTATTCTTGTGAGGACTGAAAAAATGTCCCCACAAGGCAAAAAGTAGCAGGTTTTTATCACATTGTGGGGATATTGTAATTATTACAGTGTGGGGACCCAAAGCCATACACACATACAAACACACACACAAAGATTCCACTGACACCACAGATATATAGTGTACCTAGTTTTATTATTCCCAAATTAAGGATTACAGCAGTAGTCTTAAAGTTACACAGTATTTCTTAGAGAAATTCTATGTGACATCCCCTAGAAGAGGAATAAAACACAAATATGGTCTTATCAAGAACATCTATAGAACTGAAATTACTCCAAGGATTTTATGGCATATTATCACACGTATAAAATCGCACTCTCTTTGTGACGTTTAAGAGCTTAGTATTTAATTTCGTCTTAGTTTGTGAATTTGTTTGCCTTGCTTTCGGATCAAACACCACAATAAAGCAAAACACTCATAATAATGAAACAACTATGGTGTTACCTGTACTTTCAAATTACATGCATTTTCCGTTACATGACAGTTTTATTCATGGACTTTAATCCTAGGGCAGGGAAGGGCAAGGTTCTTTAGGAGTGCAAAGCTGGGTTCAAATTAAGGTTTTTAGTGGTTAATTCTTAAAATAATTCCCTATTTTTAAACAAAGGAAAAGCATCTTCATAAAACAACATTCTAGTGCAAACATTAAATAATCTTATGCATGATGGTAATAAACTGGTGAGCTATTATTGTCTCCCAAATGATTCCAAATATTTGGAAATTGAGCATTTAAGCAGCGATATCGGTCATGTTCTTTATCGAAGTTAAGCAGATATAAAGCATTACAAATGCACCAGAACTTGGTTTTGTGCCTATTAATCCACAATTTTCTCCCCATTTCAAGTTGCATGTCTTTGAAAAATGATTGTGCGAGGCTGGAAAGTAGTATGCCTCCTAACCCTTACACTTATTGAATCCATACTGAAAGTTTTCGAATATTTTTCGGTACACTTTCCATAAAATTACACTGCATAACTTTCCATGGAAAAGGCATATCGTTCTACAAGGGCTGAACAATATTGAGATACTATTGTTTCTCAATATAATCCATATGAGGGAAAACATATTTGATATTCTTTGAGTCAAGGTGCATAAAGAACAAGCCACACACTACCAACTCCACTGCATTCATACAAAAAAAAAAATCTGCACACATTTCCATGTCATTTGCAGGTTTTCCCTCATGCTATTATACAGAAAAAATTTGGCATCCTTTCCCCAAACTGTGAGGACTTCAAAGGGAACTTTATCTTTTGCTACAAAAAATGAATACAGTCCATATTATTTCTGGATTATGGCTCCAAGTTAATGACAAGACAGATGCAATTTGTAAATGGGTATTTTCCAGTTAGGAGTTAAATTATTCATTGTATTTCATTACAGTCACATTTGATCTTATTACAGTAATACTTCCCCTCCAAATATATAAACATATATAAACATAAGCAAAGAAGAACTTTAAAAAGCGAGGAGGATACTCGAAATACAAAGCAATGGCTTCCGTTCATCGTTTTGCCTAAGTATAGATTTACAAAAGTAAAAACAAAACAGACTTAAAAAGCAGGGAAAATAACCATAATATTAAGGGAGAAGAGTGAGTGATCAGGCAAAAGGAGGTAGGTTTGGGTGAGATTAAAAGCTGCTGGCACATGGGGAGATATTTTCAGTTCCAGATTTGAACCCCAAAAGGTGCTAGTATGGGCCTTTAGAATGTCCAAAAATGCCAATGGGGAAGTGCTTGACATGAGAAGACCACTGTGCAGCCAGTTGGAAAAACTTAACATCATTCCACTCCATGCCGTCAATGAGTACTGCAAAAGAAAGTAGGCAATTACTTTGATAAACATACGTATATACAAGAAG
This sequence comes from Petrocephalus schoutedeni, assembly GCA_026780765.1. NCBI lineage: Eukaryota > Metazoa > Chordata > Actinopteri > Osteoglossiformes > Mormyridae > Petrocephalus > Petrocephalus schoutedeni. The sequence goes on along the minus strand of JAODKL010000027.1, from coordinate 12,003,872 downwards.
GTATATACATTTTTTTTAATTGACATTTATATACTTAGAATACTCTTTACACTTTAATATACAGCTTCTCCATGTTACAAGGAACATTCAGTACCTTTGCCTGTTTATACCACTACAAGAGCCAAGTACTGTTAAAAAAAAAAAACAAACACTGCTGACTTATCTTGAAGTTACTCCTGGTTAATTATTTGCTCTATATGTACTCTACAAGACTTGAACATTTCAGATTCAGACCCTGACTTTTTTTTGGTTTATTTTTAAAGCAAAAAAAAAATGCATATATATTCAATGTCCTGTAAGAATTTCGAAGACAGTTTATTCAGGGATACAAAGAGGTCAAATATTTATCAAATGGCAATTTTTCAGGTTTTTTTTAAATGTATTGGTTTATATCAAAATGTTCATGATTCTTCAAAATTGAAGTTGAGTTCAAAGTTGAGTTGATCATGCGCAGACAATATTTTAAGCTAAAGGTTTTATGCGCACAATGTTACATTATATTTAATATAATATACTAACAGTCAAAAATTATTTCATAGTGTCATTGGAATTAGTGTTCATAAGGGGTGTCTCGGTTACTGCTGACAAGTTATGTCGGCTATACTAAGGAAGTAAAGCTGTTATAATGGTGGAACCATTTAACTGATGCATTATATCTAGTTTTAGCGTCATCTTTAAAAGTCTATTTTAAAGTCAAATTTATGCAGTACTTGTATACATTTTAAATTGGATGTAAACCAGTATCTCACCCCTAAGCATTGTCTGTTGATTCTTAGCAGTGCAGATCAAGCGGCTGATTCCCTCAATCACCTGGCTTTTCGACTCTACTTCTTTGTCCTTAGTCTTCTTTTGCAAAAACATGACTGGACATGAAGGAAACGGGGCAAATTATGATTAAGGTTACATACAGAAAAGCTGTAGACAGAAGGTTAAAAACTACATACAACTTTTTTTTAAATGACAATAATAATAATAGATGGCACAGTGATACTTGTCAAATAACTACTTTTCTTGTATCGAGGTAAATACTAGTAATAGAAAATTCGTACACCAGAAATTAGTGTTTTGTTTGTATTTTCTATAAGTAATTGTAAAATATACGACAAAATAATGACTGCTAACATAATGCTCAAGAAAACTGAAAACTGTCTCAAAATCTTTTATTCCTAAAAATACCCACCATTTCCCATGATAACAACTTCACAAACACAAGGCATTGAGTTAACATTAAGTTTTCACTAAGTCCTCCCAGTCCTTCTGCAACAATTCCAAGAAATGTGCTGTGTCTGTAGTTTGCTTTGCTTTCACTTTTCAGTCAGGTTCATTCCATACAATCTCTTTAAAATTAAGGCCATACTTTAGAATAAGAAACCCAGGGGGTATCGCACAAAGCAGGATTTCCCAGTTAGCTGGATAACCTAAGCCAAACTGAAAAATGTCCAATAGGAGGAAAGATAAGCAATATTCCTTTTGGACAGTCCTTACATTTGGATTAAGTTATCTGGCTAATGAAGGAATCCTGCTTTGTGCAATACCCCCAGCTCATTGGTTTTAGTTGCCATTCACTTTTCCTTTCCAGATAGTTCTTACAGTTTTGAGGTGTGTTTTGGGTTATCATCAACGTTCAGGGACATTTCATATTATGATCAAAGTAAGGCAGCTTCAGCTTCAGTTGAAAAGTTCAGGCTTTATTTTGTCAAACATCCATTTGTTGGTTTTCCTTTGTAGTCTATAGTAGTTCTTATGTTTTTGATAGCGCCAACATGCAAGCATGTCAATATTCATCCTGTCCTGCCACCGTCCAGCTTTCACATTCATAAAAGTTACAGAACATGCCATTATCTAAACAATTCTGATCTTTGTCTTTTGAACTATCGGGACCATAGAAGATATTAGCTTTTATCACACCTCTGCCAAAGTGCGGGTCTGCAATATGTTTCTTGCCCGCTGGATAATCTGTTGGTGATTGTTCTAAAGAGGTAAAATCTGTCTTTACCATCAACACTAAAATTAACTGCTGATCCTGTTGTCACGACCTTGGTTTTCAGTTAAGCCTGTAGTCCTGTCTTTCTGCGCTGTTCTTTAACTTTTTTTTTTATAAGTTCATATTTACATTTTTCACTACAAATAGAAATCTAGAATGTCACAGATATCTCCCTACCAGTCCATTTTCTCTCATTACACAGTGCCCTCCATGGTTTTTGGCACAAATCATTTTTCCTTGATTTCCTTTTCCTTTCCTTTTCCTTGTTTGGGACAAAGCAATAGTATGTATATCGGGGCTCTTCAAATCTGGCCCTCAGGTAGTTTAATAGTTCAGTAATAACTGATTCTGACTGGCCACAGAGGCTTCACACCTGGCTCGCAGGTAAAGGGAGGCTGGGAAATCCGCAGTGCTCGGCCCCTGAGCACCGTGATTTAAATAGCCCTGATATTTAGTACTCAGAGCCATCATTAGGGCGGTGTTGCCACGCGGGGCCCTGCATTCCAGGGGGCCCTTCCCAAAATGGAAACTTGCCAAATGTTATCAGGGTTATACATATAGGAATATCAGGGTTTTACATATAGATACATCTCCAAAATATCCTAGGGGGTGCTATTTGTTCTGCATACAAGATGAATACACATGGTGATAGTATGCATCCTAGTCTAATTCCTTTAATCTAGAGCCTGTCATTTTCTCCTTATGCTGTCCTGACTCTGGCTTCTTATCCAGTGTAGAGTTCTTCATAAAGACGAGATGTTCAGGTGCCTCCATGTCCCAAAGAACATTTCATCGTTGGACGTGGTCAACAAAATCACAGGCTTTGTTGTAATCAAGTGAGAATGTGCTGACCTCCATTGTGTGTATCCCTTCTTATTCTTCTTATTTTCGATTATGCATTATACATAAGCAATGGTGCCTGTAGTTCCTCAGCCTTTCCCAAATCCAGCCAGTATATCGGGCGATTGATCAAGCATAATCTTACTAGCATGTGGTGCATGAGATTGTATGAGGAGTCCTTTCTTCAATTTTCCAAATTTGTCCTAATTTAATCAGCATGTCGATTGATCCCTCTCAGTAATTGTCTTTGACTTGGCTATAAGGATCTTCTGTGCATTCAGTCCATCTCTAATCTTTTTTTGTTCCATCGATGCTCTTTAGTAAACTCACTTAAAATTCTTTTCAGTCTCACTGATATTTTGAAAAACACCCCTTGCTTTTCAGTGTAGCGTGCATATAGCTAAAACAGCTTTATAATAATTAAACATATAAGTAAACAAGTTAACTCCTGCGCACTGTAACACCACTACTGCCCCCCTCTGTTGATTACCTTTGTTTTTCTTCTCCTTTGTAACCACTGTCATGGACATGGTGGGCAGGGGGCCATAGTCTGCCCCCCCCAGAGGTAACCGGCTGACCTGCAGGGAGCGGAAGGTGCACTTCAACGAGTTCTTGGATGAGGAATCTTTCTTTTCCACATCCCTCTTTCTGTCCAAGGGAGCCACCCAGTAATCCACTTGAAGACCCATTAGCTCCCCCTGTCCTCCCCCTGAGGAACTGCAACCACACAGCAAGGAAAAGGTTGAAATATGGTATTTTTTTTTTACAAAAAAGAGAATGTAATGGTAGTGGCTTTACTACGATACCCTGAAGTTGTACAATAAGCAAACATGCGTATGTTTAGTGGATTACATACAAATTATTTGCCACTGCAGTCCAAAAACATACCAAAGAAAACAGTATGTTTACAGGTGCTTCTTTGTATTTTAATTGAATTGTTTTCATTGTTATCGGATGTTTAATGTAATTATCCATCCATCGATTTATCCATATTTGATGACCGCTTATCTAACAAAGGGTTGGGTAAGTCTAAAGTTTATCCCTAAAACCACAAGGCACAAAGCACACATGACATACAAACGAGTCATGAATTTCCAGCTGGTGAGCCAATGCAGGATTTCTGTGGAGCTGGAGTACGTATTGTAGTGAACGTTCACCCTTTTACTTGTTAATGTGACTCAAAATCTAACTCTTGTTGGATGTTCAAAAGTGAATTGATAAATCTGCATTAGCTCACCAGCTGGGACTCCATGACAATGTATGATATGTTTAGCGAGTAAATTCATTTACCAATATATCTGCAATAGGCAATTTAGGTAAACTTTAATTTTACATAATTTCTTAAATTTTTTTTCATTTTTCATGAACATGTTAATGGGCTTTTTGCCATCTGGCAGTTATAGAATTAATCCTGACATTTTCTCCTGACAAGACCTTAAATGGTTAATGGTTTTACTCTGAAATAGGTAAGTTTAGGAGAGTGATTGTAATGAGACTGTGTACCTGTATGAACAGAAGCTAGTGTTAACAGACGGGGAAGAGGGGGGGGTGGGGGTAGCCTCTTTTAGGGCAGGGGACACCTGTGGAGGTGTGGAGGAGAGGAGACCCGACCCAAATGGAGCGGCATCGTCAGAATCCCCTGGACAGCAAGGCAAGGGAAAAAAGGAAAATGAAAGAGTCATCTGTCTGCTTTCTCAAGTCGCTCAGATCCTCCCAGCCTGCTCCCTCCTGTTACTCACCTGATGTCGCGGAGGACTGCTCTAAAATGCCCACTTTTACCACCTAATGAAGAGTCAGAATACAGGGTTACAGTTTTGCTTCATTTGCCAAAGTCTATTTCCCCATGCTAAGAACACCCCAAGAAAGGTCTTGTTATAAAACCATGCACCGATCAGCCATAACATTAAAACCACCCGGCTAATATTGTGTAGGTCCCCGTCGTGCAGCCAGAACAGCTCTGACCTGTTGATGCATGGACTCCACAAGACCTCTGAAGGTGTTTTGTGTTATTGGGCACCAAGACGTTAGCAGCAGACCCATTAAGTCCTGCAAGTTGTGAAGTGGGGCCTCTATGGATCTGATTTGTTGGTTGAGCACATCCCACAGGGGCTCAATCGGAATGAGGTCTGTGGAATTTGGAGACCAAGTCAACACCTCTTGGCTTCTTCATGTTCCTCAAACCATTCCTGAACAATTTTTGCAGTGTGGCAGGGTACATTATCCTGCTGAAAGAGGCCATCTGTATAGGGGAATACCGTTGCCAGTAGTTCTCTTGTGGGATCAGACCAGATAGAATAGCCTTCTCTCCCCATGCGCATGAATCAGCTTTGGGTGTCCATGACCCCATTGGTGATTCACCAGTTGGCCATTCTTGGACCACTCTTGGTAGGTACTGACCACTGGATACTGGGAACATCCCACAAGACCTGCCGTTTTGCTCTGACCCAGTTGTCTGGCCATCACAATTTGGTCCTTGAGAAAGGTCACCCAGATCCTTACACTTGCTCATTTTTCCTACATCCAACACATCGACTTCAAGAACTGACTGTTCACTTGACAGGTGCCGTTGTAGCGAGATACTAAACATTATTAATTTCACCTGTCAGTGGTTTTAATGTCATGGCTGATCAGAGATTATGCCATTTTAAAACCTGCCCTTTAATCTAATTATGTGACTGATTATGTGACACTTACTCCAATAAAAGGAATGAACTTCTGGCAGGAATCTTCATCTGGGCTGAGGAGAAAATACAAATAAATGGGTAGAAATGTGAGAAAAAGATAAAGAATATTTAAGGGCACATTCTCCTCTTCTTCCCACCTTTAAACTAATTTCTCAAATTCCTCCATAGACATCAGCCAGAATGATATCAGCCCAAATGGTCTGAATGATAAGACGACTTCTGTGGATAAATCAAGCAGATGGAACTAATATCCTTTCTTACTGCTATGTGATAGAAGGCATTTTCAAAGGAGGGAACTTAAACGGTCCTGAACAAAAGTATTTTATTTATTCTTCAGAACCTTCATGCCTTTCCACCATTTTTATGATACACTAAATACAGAAAACGCTAAAATTCTTGCTGTCAAAACCACTGTTGAAAGGTAAAAAGAAAAGCAGGTACTACTGTAACAATCTAAGTGGACCCGATCTGGGCTATTCCACTTAAATACAGCCCAATCATTCAGAATCGCAAATGCAATAAAGGCCTGTTTTGAAAGGGGTTCTATATGTTTTCTTGCCATGTTATACATTTTTTGTATAACATGTGAAGTCCTTGAGGATGGAATTAGTTGAGGGTTGTGAGGGTTAACAGCACTCTAACTGGCCTTCTTAAATGCAACAGACAACATAACAAAAACTCGGAGAACCCTTCCGCTGTCTTTGCAAGGCAGATTTCAAAGAGTCATGGTGTTAGAGTTTTAAGATGCATATATTGTATGTGGTGCTGATAGAACCCCTATCATGAATTCAACCCAGAGGCCAGGTATGCAGAAGTCACCATCAGTGGCAGAGACATGACATGTTTTGTATGAGGGTGAGCGTTTGCAATAAAACTAAGCTTTGGCTGGATTTACAGAAACCATTAATTTCAGAATAATCCCCAGATAGATACTTTATTAATCATGTCCACTTTTAAGAACCAAATATGCATTACGTTTATGTTAATTCATTGGTCAAAATACAACCCAGGGATTTGGGTCAAATTTAGTCTGTATGGGTCCAATTGTAACAAATACCAGAAAACAAAGATAAACCCTTATACATTTTGTCAGGGGCAAAGCTTTTTAAACTACAGCATAAGAGAGATGCAGAGAACAGGACATGCAAAAAACTGGGCTTCAAGCCAACCCAAAGTCATTCCGCCTTTAACAGGCTATGGACAAAATGCACTGCCTCAAGAGATCATTTCACAGCACCAGCTGGGAATGTGAAAGCCCCATGGACCTTCACAGCAGCAATCAGCAAGGCAGCTCAGGCACCATCACAAGTGTCTCACCAAAGCCAGGCTTCAAAAAGCTGCTTGGACAATTATAAGAATATGGTTCACTCCACCCCAACTCACCAAGACCTCCCAGTCCATGTCATGGATTGTCTTTGGGAAGAAAGAAATCATGTTAAAAATTCCATTACATTCATGGGACCTTACAAAACCCTATAGCTCTACTCCAAATAGTCTTTTTAAGTATTCATTTTTTAAGTTTGGCCCGCTTAGCTTTTTTGCGATTCTTATTTTTTCACCAAAAATTTGTACTGAACATCCAAGAAACCCTTAGAATAATTTGCAATCAGAATCAGATTTATTTCAATAATATGAATTCATAAGCAATTGTTGTGGCTTAGAATACACATACCAAAAACAAAAAAAATATATCACAAAAATCTAAGAGGGCTAAACTTAAACTAATAACTAAAAAGGTAGAGCTGTAAGATTTTGTAAGGCTCCATGAATTTACTTATGAATTTAATGGTAATTGTTTTGACATGATTTTTTTTCCCCCAAGAAAATCATGGCCATGAACTGGGACATCTAGGTGAGTTGGTATGGAATGACCCATAATAAAGACGTCTGACGTGTGTTCAGGAGTCATTTAACTGTATAAAAATTAAACAAATTAAACATTCATATACCAATCTGATGCACACATAGTAATGTATGCACAACACATAAACATACTATATAGATGTATGATGAATATGTATCAGTGCGTGTTGGTATACATCTATATCTCCATCTCGACACCACTCACTTCTATAAATCGTGTATCACAAAATTCTGCAAATAATATTTCTAATACTTAAATGCTGTGTAACAACACAGGCATAGGCAGTTTTAAGCATTGTGGGGGAAGAAGACAAATGATTACAAAAGAGAATAAAAGGACAGCCTTCACCACAATCTCTCATTTGATTAATCCATAGTTATGTACTGTACAGGAGTTACATCAATCACAAGCCTTCATTTTGAGAATTACATTAAAATCGATTCAATTAGTGTCGAATCAAACAGCATAATTTCAATAACGATGGCCGAGCCCCAATTAACGTGGCCTTCTAGATCGGGAAAAGATGTTAAACTGGAGTACAACTGGGTGAAGACTGCCAGAAAATGAGAGATGAATCAAAAAATTCACCAAGAGGAAAACCAGACTCAAGCAGACCACAATACCTTAATGCTAAATCAAAATGAAAGCTCTTTTTCCTTCAAAGAAAGCAAAAAAGAAACAAATGTAAAGTAAATTAAGAAACAGTTATTACTCACACATACTGTAAGATGGACATACAGTGAGATCAGTGTCTCATTGATGCTTAAAACTGTAGTTCTATTACCAATTGCATTAACCCCTATCCCGTGTTTGGGGTCAGTCTGACCCCAGAGCATCATTAAACGGTAGGCAAATTTCACATGGGG
>JAODKL010000027.1:11972654-11985019 GCA_026780765.1 Petrocephalus schoutedeni | reverse complement strand
GCATCTGTCATGACAATCAAACTTCCCAAAAGGGCAGCTTGGGGAGAACAAAGGAACTAACTACTGACTAAACTCTGGCAGTAGCAACACAAAGCTCCAAACAGGCCGCCTAACGACGAAACGATACACGAGCAGAGATGTCAGGTGACCGGCTGTCCATCCCTCCATCATCTTATCCAAATCAGGGTCGTGGGGGGTCCAGAATCTGGGCAGATAACAACCCAGCCCATTGCAGGACACACCCATACACCCACCTATGCACGCCTATGGACTGTGTGGTAACTCCTTTAACCTCAGTATGCAATCAGTCTGTGGGGGGAAGCCAGAGTACCTGGAGGAAACCCCACAACTACATGGGAAGAACATGCAAACTCCACACACATGGAGACATAGCGGAGATGCAAACCCTGGTCCCAGAGGTGTGAAGCAACAGTGCTAACCACTGTACCACCGCCATACTGACCACAATTCAATAAATAAAAATGTCTACTTGGTTACTATAGTTAGAGGATGCATTTGGCATGAGAAGAGTACCTGGATTTTCACTGCAATCACGACAGAGATGAGTTCCTTGTCCAGTTCCTTCATCACTACCAGCTTCTTTAGAGTCAGACTGCACAATCTAAAACAACGAAACAAGTATTAGGCTGAGCCAATCTTCAGGAATCATACTTACAATGCACTACAGAGAAAGAGGGAGACAAATACAGTTTACAAGGTGAGCAAAATTATACTTTAATAAACTCAATTCAAAAACAGTAAAATACGAAATAAAATTAGTGGGGAACAAGTTAAATATATAATATCATGGCTAGAGGTATCAATCTTTGCTAATGAAAAACTGAGTGAGTAATATTAGCACATGACAATAATAATAACGAAACTAATTAAAGCGTTGGCACAGATGAAAAAATCCCCTGTACCGATATAAATCCTCAGGAATAACGTGAAAAATAATGAAGCGTCACGCCCTTAGCCTTTTTTGCCATTCCAGAAACAGCTTCCGTACATCACACTGCTTTACAGGCACTACTGTGGCTTGGAATCGTATAATTCCCACACTGATTACCTTTTCTATATTCCCCCAAAGCATCTAGACTGCATCTCAGTATTTTACCAGCTATCCTGCAATAAACTGAGGAAAAATAATAAACAAAAAAATCTAATTTGCAATTAGTCCAATATGACTGCATTCACCACTTATAGTATATTTTGGCTTATAACTACATCCATATGTCCATACACCTCCACAATCTATTTCAATTGTAAAATGTATGTAAAAGTACATGGAAAGCCATTAAGAAACGTTTTGTACTGACCTGACATGGTGATACGTCACCCTTACACACATGCATCACATTAACATCGTATCAGTTTTTGTTAGATTTTGTCCAAAGCTCAACTCTAGCTTGGAACAGTGTCTTCATATTAAAAGCACAACTTAAATAATCTTTTATTATTATTAACTTTTATAAAGGCCTAGCCATGAACCAATGCCCAGAATAACTCCAAAGCAAACAAAGAACAGTGGGCTTTTCTTACTTGTTCCTGCTACTACAAAGGACAATTGTATTGTGCACATCTGCGGCTTCTCCTATCTGAGCCACTTCGCCAGCCTGTGCCTAACTCTCTTAACCGCAATGTATTCATAGCTAAATACACCTAACAGCAAGCTCATGGCGCACCAGCATTTGACAACTTTGATATTAAATCAGTTTGAACTGGATTCTTAATCTATTATTACAGTAAATTCAACGTAAACTACTTTCAAACAGACTGTATGCGGTCTAATTACGGATTAGCACTTTACTCACCATGTTAATCACATGTGTCACTGCTTGAAAATCAAATTGTCAATATAAAATTACACATTCATTTATAGGGATTCAGCGTCACATTAAAAAATTTTATTATTGAATGCATTATTCCATCTCTTAATATTTTGGGTAATCCACCAAGGGCTTAGTTGAGATAAAATGGGAATATGTATTAAAACGTCCAATGATAAACTGTCGTTATCGCCAGTGCTATTCCAGTAAAAAATATCTAACATCAAAGCTGTATCTTTCCCCTCTTGACATCATTTCCCACACTTACAAATAACAAAATGATATATGCAACTATTAAATCAATATATAAAAAAAACTAAAACTAATCAAACAAAAACTATATAAGACAAGGAAGTGTAAACAAACTTTAAATCAATCTGAAAATAAGTGATAGATACTGACACTTCAGTAATTCACTGCCATCACAATGAAACAGATTTTTGACACAATGACAGTTAGCGGCAGTAGATACTGATTTACGAACGCTTTTCACAATCTCAATTTTTGTTCTAGGACCGTTTACCAAACATTACGATTACAGTATGGAAACGTTTGGAGTTCCATAATCTTCCTGATGTTACCAGAATGTTATCCCACTACTACAACTAAGAATAATAATGTCAAAACAAATCAGGGCCTAGGAGAACTTCGGGTATGACTGGCACTTTACACTTCTAAGGTCATGGGTTTAAGAGTGGATGTGAAAAAGATATTCACGTAATACAAATTTACCATGCTAACAGTGACAGGACCTTTGTTACAATGCAAAACTTGGAAATAACATTCCATTAACTTTACAGTAAGAACGTTCTCTGCCAACTCTGACCTTAAAGTCCTTTAAACAACATTAGCTAAAGTTCTGGGAACATTTCCTGTTAGCTGGAATCTAACACATTGCAGAAGCAGCAAAATGTTTACACTAATCAATCAATAACATTAAAACATCCTGCCTAATATTGTGTAGGTCCCCCTCATTCCGCCAAAACCGCTCTGGCCCGCTGAGGCATGGGCTTCACAAGACCTCTGATGGTGTCCTGTGGTATCTGGCACCAAATTGTTAGCGGCAGACCCTTTAAATCCTGTAAGTTGAGAGGTGGGGCCTCCCTCGATCAGACTTGTTTGTCCAGCACATCCCACAGATATTTGATCGGTTTGAAATCTGGGGGATTCCTGCTGAAAGAGGCCACTGCCCCTGGGGAATACCGTTGTCTTGGAGGGGTGTACTTAAGTCTGCAACAGTGCTTAGCTAGGTGGTGCATGTCAAACATCCACACGAATGCCAGAAACCGAGGCTTCCCAGCAGAACACTGTCCAGAGCAGCGCATTTGGCGGTAGACAGGGGTCAGCATGGGCCCTGTAACCGGCCTGCAGCTATGCAGCCCCGTACACAGCAAGCAGCGATGCACTGTGTGCTGTGACACCTTTCTATCACAATCAGCATTAATTTGGACCTGGCGGCGAGTCTTCTCTCCCCCCACGAATCAGTGAGTCTTGGGCACCCATGAACCCATCGCTGGTTAACCAGTTGGCCTTCCATGGACCACTTTTGGTAGGTACTGGCCACTGCTTACTGGGGACACCCCACAAGACCTGTCATGTTAATGGGATGTTAAAAGGAACGACAAGGACTGAATGTTAAATATTTTAAGATGTCTGCCTTTTGATTAGTTCAATGGGAACAACTTGTCAATGAGCCTTACATTATAAAACTTAATCCTGAATATGCCCACTGGCAACATCCTAAAACATAATAATTCTCTCGAGATAAATAGCACGCGATATACCAAGATATGAAACTCAAGAACGTAAATTCACAGCATCAGAAGCCAGAACACCAGCTATTTTAAACCCACATTAAGGCACAACAACCACACTTCAAAATGAAGTATGCAGATACCACTTGAAAAGTTTTCAAAACAGTGTGCAGACACACCTAAAAAAATAAACTGGAAATATCTTTTGGACATTTTTTCTGTTCTACTCCTATGGCTTGATGAAACACTTTTATTATTACTAGTGCAGAAAAAACAGATGAGTTAATGTGGACAAGAGGATATAACATTATTTTTAGGTCCCTCATACCCTCTGAAATGTCATAGTGTGCAAAAAGCATCTTTGCGAGTCCTAAGTTAGGCTATGATGTGTTACTCAAAAGGTTAGGAAGCTGTGTTCAGAAAATTCTGTGATCCGATCCCTGTCTGACCCTGTGCTCTGACCCTAAACTTTTATATGCGTCTGTCTGTCTCTCTCATGATGGGAAAACTAGCCAGAATCTCATGGCTATGAATAAAGTCAAACTATCTGTTTCTAATAGCTTTGTCACTAGAGATAACAGACAGAAACACATCAAGATAATTTATACATCAATAAATTGACAAATCAGGACATCCTAGCATGGCCATGATCAAAACAAAGACATAAAACGATTATACAGATAGAGCCTTGGTGGGTACCTGCTCCGTCAGGCAAAGAGAAATTCATGCAACCTACAGTATGTTCTCTGCAATTACTGAAAGAGGCACCCTGGCTTAGCCTGTCCGTATTATTGAAATAGATGAATAATCCTGCTTATCCCATGCAGGTTCCTGTGAGCCGGCAAACGCAGGGCACAAATAAGAGGCACACCATGGATGAGATGCCGTTTTATTTCAGTGCACCCACTCATGGACAATCACACGGTGAAAGCAATTTATTGATACCAGGTCATGTAACAATGGGGGAAAGACACTGTAGTGATGGCGACAAGCTGCACATAACCCTGGGACGACATGCAAGCTCCACACAAACCATGGCCAGGAATCAATATGTACAAACCAATACAAATTTCCAGCAAGCAAGTGTTCCCTGTTGGCTTGTGTGTTTAAGAAACACTGTAAATATGTATAATATGGTGGTTCTTCATACAGCCCTCATGCTCTTCCACCCCCACCCAGACAAGTCAACTTTTTAGTTTGGATTCATCACTTGCAGAGCAGAATACACTTACTGACCATTTATAAGGACCCAGTTTGTGTAATGGACTAATTTTTAAGGGCTTACTACCATTTGTGGATCAAATAATATTCAGATCTCTCAACCATTTACCAATTATTCCAGCGAATGATGACGGTCTCACAAATCACAAATTCGGCGATCCATAAAGTCTTGTTTATATTGTATCAGGGACATGCAGTCCAGGAAGGCGATCATGAAAAATAACAAAAGATAAAATAAAATTAGTATTAATATTTGTCTGCTGCTCTGTGCTATAAATGTAATTTTTGTACAATTCCAATCATTGAAATCAATTTCTTAAATCAAAATCGCTGGATTTGCGTATTTCCCCTTCAGATGCAGGGGAGCCCCATCTCCCAGCGCACGCTCCCCCGCTGCTCGCGCCGAGCGCGCGCCTTCTGCTTTCTCACTGTATGTCACCAAATGTCGTGTCTGCGCGCGCCTATATTATATGTCCGCATTTTCCGTAGAACAGCTCGTGTATCTCGCGTATGTGTATAACAAAGTTAGTCTTGCTGATCTGATTCAAAATCGCAGCGAAAAAGCAGGAGAGGCAGCCAGTATCTCTGCCTCACTGAAGGGGGCGCACGTCAGCACACCAGATCATTATTGCCGGTACGCTGGCTAAAAATCAGAAAATCAAGTTCACTATAGCACTCCATGTATTTTTTATTTTTGTTCTGAAAGGCCCAGTGCCGGTCATAAACCTCATCACATGTCACTGCAATGTATATCAGTAAAATACCTTGATTACACGAACACAAAGAGTCAAAATGGGCATAGATTTTCTGTCACTTCAAGACTACAGGCTTTAGGCATGATGAGAGTTTTAAATAGTTAATTACATTTTCTCCACTTGCCTGCAAGGGTCCATCATCATATGCTTTTTTTTTTTGTATTTTAACCATTGATTTTTTTGACCTATATGGTTTGTCCATGCAACATTTTAATCCTAACATCAGTATTCTGTGGGTACTATTATGGCATCATACCTCCCAGTGTTGTGGCTGATTCCCGCCTCCAGCTCTGACTGTGTGGACTCGGCGCATTCCATGCGTGTTTGTCTGGGAATTCTTAGGGTTCCCTGGTTTCCTCCCACATACAAAAAGCATAGGGTTCAAGGAACCAGCAGCTAACAACTGCCCTTGGGTTTTGTGTTACCAGTGATGGACTGGCAGCCCATCCTGGAGTCCCCACAGATTACGGATACACCACCTAGTTTAAGCTGCTCTAAACATTTCCTATGTGTGGTTCTCCAGTGGTGGAATGAGTTACTGGGGTCGCCACCTGTCCCTCTGTTCCCGGGATGACTCTTTTATTTCAGCAACTCTCCCGGAAAATGAATATGTACAGGAATTGTCCCGGATTTTGTGACAATGTACATACAAGGTGGAATTTTGTAGAACTAAATCCTCACATGGTTTCCTTCTAGTGCTATTGTATTCTCTTCCTGGTTGTTTAAACATCCAATCACATGCCCCCCCCCCCCCAAAAAAAAATCAGCTGGTCATATGTGTCCCTTGTTGTGGGAACACCTTAGGTTGCCCTAACATCACTCACTGGTCTCTTGTATATCCTTCTATGTTCTTTTTGCATTTTGCCTTTGATCTGAATAACTCCCTTAATAGGTTCTTGCTATATCAGTATGTAGTGCATTACTCTTGTGCTCAGGATGACTTACACTCTTCCAGTCACTGACTGGATGCTCAGCCAAGCCACACTTATGCCTAATTGGCTTCTTGACAACTGCAAGCATGTAATGCAGCTTTTGGCACACTTGTACATCATTTTAGATAATAGTCTCTTAATAAGTTAACAGTAATGTAAAGACTAAACTTTTAACATCCATCCATTAAGAGTAACTACTTATACAGTACAGGGCTAAGTTGAGCCAAGAGTCTATCCAGAAAGCAGGGGAAGGCAAGGGAAATCTAGATTAAAATAATATAAATAAGGATAATACAAAAAAATACTAACAAATACAAAGAAAAGCTTACTCCCTGACTAACATATACAAGACAAAAAGGTACTACAACCCCATGACTCAGGTAGCATCCTAAAACAAGGCTAGCAGTCAGCCCACAGCTAAATAACTTCTACATGGGACAAATGTTACACCAATGTTACTCCATTACAGTGAAACACAGAATATGTCTCAGGGCATCACCCATAATTCCTTACTGTAAATGTACCACTTTTACTGAACACACTGCACTTTAAGAGTGTTCTTTGTATATGCAGGCTCAGCAAAGCAAAAGACTGAATACACTGCTTAAACTGACTCATATTCAAAAAGCGCAGTTCCAAATGCTTGGTGCTTGGAAATCACCACATTAAATCACTACTCCTTCTGGGGAGAGTCTTGGCTCCATTCTAATCATTAGCTATATAAATGTAATGAAACATGCATATAGTCTTGCCCAGCTTCAAATAAAAATATTTCTGGATTTTGCCAAGACATGCAAGACAATATTTGCTTCATCGACTTCATTCTGCGACAACTGGTATTACTACATTGAAATCCACAAACAATACACATGACAGCACAACTCTGATGAGAATTGCATTTCCTAGAAGCTAAAACAAAGCATTACATAGAATGAGATATAGAATGGTGTCACATTTAGCAGAAAAGGTAAAATGTTGGAGCAAGGCCGAATGATCACGCTCATCATCTCTGCTGGGACATAAACGCACTCTCCAGTCAGGTCAAAAAGGTAAGAAACTGAAAGTGAAAATTAAATGAAAGAGGATCTTATTAACTACAGATCTGGAGGATATTTTTTTGTAATCTGGGTTGCTTCCACCTGCACATAGCAAACAAACTACAGTAGCACCCCAGTATGCATCATTTCGGCATACGCCAAACTCGACTTTACGTTGCTTGTCCGTAATAACTAGCAATACTAGAAGAATAAAAACTTCTTTTAAAGTGGGTTAAAATGAAGAATAAAACACTAAAATAAGTATTAGATAAACACTGACTTTTAAGATTGCAAAGTGAACACTGACATTTATAACAAATTAAAGGCACAATGGAAATGACTACATCTATTTATTAGTCCCTCTCAGGCATTTTTAAGCAATTATTTTGGACTTACATCAAAAATCGGTGGGGCTCTCGGACCCAATTAATGATGTACGGCGGGGTATGACTATAATTCAGTAACTTTCTTTCAAGAAAATATAGACAAGCATGTACAATTGTTGAAGGCCATTAAATATTCACAATTCCTTTTAGCAAATATGCAATTACCACTGAACAATTCAGGTATACAGACATAATACTATCAGTTACTGTATGGACATAATACCAACATTATCAACAATGTGTAGATTCTATAACCTTGCTAATTTTTGTTTGTTGTTTTGTATAGAAATAATCATTCTGAGTATCTGGGGAAAAGTCATGACCTCCATGTAGATTGTATGGGTTTTCTGCGGGTACTCCAGTTACTCGCAGCCAAAAATAGGTGACCCTGTGCAGGATAATCAAATATTGAAAACACTGAAAACAACTTTAGTTAAAGAGGGAAACAAAATACACCGAAAGCACAGATGCTTTTCCGAACCTTATTAAGCGATAGAAATGTATTCATGCTCTGGGGCACATATGAGCAACACTGCCCAGATGTTCTATATGTTCTCAATGACTTGAGGGGAGTACATGTGGCAGGAGACAAACTGCTGAACACAGGTCTAGTGAGCAGTAAAAATGTCATACGATCAGAGTAATCTGATCTCATGTGTGGTGTACACCAAAAGGCACATACAGCTTCCAGTGCTTTCTACAGAGAAGCACATTTTTCTATGATGGCTTAGATTCATTCAACCCCTTGGATGGCATGGTAAATACTAACAAATTCAAAGTGATTCTAAACAATTGTGAGCAATGTGTGGCGAGACACTTCTCTCCTAACGGGTATGGAGTCTTCCAAGGTGACAATGCCTCCATCCACCAGGAACACATAATGACAGTATGGTTTTATGACCATAAAACAACCATTGTTATGGCTTTCTCAGTCATGATGTCATTTCTCATGGAACAATGGTGCTACACCCATCCAGTGGATTTCTAAGTGCTCACAGAATCTATGCCAAGTATTGAATTAGTATTGAGCACTTCTAGCAAGCGAAGGCACTATGGTAGTGTTTCCGTTATTTTCCGAGTTGCCTGTAGCTACACTTAATGACTCTAAACCATTACATACCTTCATTACAAAATCCAAATAATGTTATTTACAAAGTCACCAAGCTACATTTTGGAAACTGATTTACAGATGTGTAATTTCTGCGATCGCATACGTCATATTTATTTTACAGTTTTGTACCATTTCTTAAAGTTTACACAGAAATGTTCTAAATTTGTAGTAAATAAGTCTCTTAAACATTAAATCAGGACAAGCTGCCATGTCTTTTAGATGTACAAATGATGCAGTATACACAGAAATGTACACCAACACACAGATTAACACAAAAATCTGACTGAGAAATTCAACCTAACTGAAAAACACGCGAGACAGTAAAACTTATATTTGCACTCCAACCTACTCAAAATTCTTGAGAAGCAAGTAGCCCATGAGGTGACAGACAAAAGGCTGTGTGTTCTTCCAGGATTCAAAGCAACATCTCTCCTCCAACAGGCCAAAATATGACAGCCTACTGACTCCAGCTGCCGATCAAGGATCTGCTCAATCGCTGCTCTGTTTCGGAACACAGCTCCCTTCTGAGCGATGGTTGGGTATCCTCCCATTATTCCCAAATGCCAGGCCGATTTCAAAACCAAAGCATTTCAAGGCCTTGACTAACCAACAGAGGGCAAAAGATTCAAGACAACTATGGCTGCAAATTTTACAAAAAGTTTACTTAAAAAATGCCAGAACCCTTCTTGATGGAGAAGTAAGCAATCGGGCCTGGTTATGACTATTATCTATGGCTTAGGAGACAACAAAGCAGGCATCAAGGTCTGACCCTGTGTTCTGGCCTGAGAGACCATTTATCTACAATACAGTACCTGTAATAAATCAAATGCAAATTAAAGGTTTAGTAAGTAGTGCCCTCTCGTCTCTGTAAATAGTCCATTTGGCAAGTCTGAATTATAGCATGAGGTCACAGAATTTACCAACACTGTTACAATTGTGGGATTCAGTAAACTAAGGATTTACTTTTGGCTTATATGAAAAACTTAGAAGACGCATATCCCTTGAAATGAAATTGCTGGGTTTTATGCTACCGCAAGTAAAGGCAATAGCAAGTGCGATTGTCTACTAGTTTGAGGATCAGGGAAGATCCTGAAATTCTGACGCCTACGCATTACAAACTCCTCCGATTTGTGCAAATAATATGCTAAAGGAAAATACTGCCCTATTTACAGTAAAAGACTGGGCCTTTAAAAAATAGGAAGACAAGTACTGCGCCGAGACTCGGGCCACTGTATACACGCAATAAATTCCTTTAGAAGAGCAAAGTCAGATGAATGGGAATTGATAAGGGCCCATCCTTTTTTTTTCCTGCCTAAGAGTGCTGGAATACTACCCTCTCTAGGTGCAGTTATGTGAAAAAATGTGGAATTATCTGCATTGTTCTGTGCATGACTCCTAAAACGTGACGTGATCTGAAATTCTGTGGCCCAATGTGAAGCAGACCATTCAGGCAAGACATACCAAAAATATGCATGAAATAATTTTGTATACAGCAAAGCATCAAAACCGCTGATGAGGTCAGGGTAGCAGCTACCGAAAGCATCGAGGCTGTTGCCATTGAGGTGGAACCACTATGTACTTATTTTTTCCCCATTTGTTACCTTGTGTAAGTGTATGTGTCTGTATGTGTGTTCTTTGTTAAATAACGTGTATTTATTTTGTGACTTGTAGGAGCTACTCATGCAGACCAGATAATTTCAAAGAGTTTGCAAACTCTCTTACACTTTTACATGGAATGCTGATATTATTTGATTTTGTTATGCCATAAGAAATAATCACAATCATCAGCAGGATACTGCTTGAAAAAGCCTGCTAATGTCTGTGATACATGGTGTATAAAGCATATGCCTGAAGTTTAGATAAGTGAAGGGTTGGATAATTAGGATTAGATAAGTGAAGGGAAGATAAGTGAAGGGTTGGATAATTAGGATGAGAAACTGTAAAGCGAGGACCCAATGAGCTACATGCTCATCATTCTTAGATGTGGTGGAAAAACTAACTTGACTTAACTAGTGACTTCGGAATTTGGGCCAATCCAGGCATTTTTTAATTGATCAGTGTCGGCTACCACAGCCCAATACAAAGCCCGGTGTAATTTATGTCAGCTGCGCAGAAAGCCTGAGGCACAGGACTTGAAACTACTATCGGGATGTCAGTCGTGTGAAAATTCATTAAACTGGAAACTCAAAGTGGCCCGGCAGCTACCAACAATGTTTGCAATGCCATCGTTTCAAGAGAAGGTAGCAACAGAGGGTAGTTCATTATAACAATTACGCACTTGTGGTAACTTCATAAGGAGGAATACAGCAGAATTGTGAGGCTTACTCAGACGAATAATGCACCAACATTTACTATATGTGAATGTATATTTCAAAACGACCATATTGGGATTCAGAACTGGCTGATATAAATACTGAACAGATCAGACTGGGGTTCCAAAAAAATGGATCAGGGATAGGATGGTGGTGCCTGAGCATCTGCTCCTTTCTTCTGAGTGACTGAATGTGCCAACGATCGTAGGACGAATCTTCCCACGCAACGTCAACAATGATTAATGGACAGATTTCACAAGAATAAAAAACTGATAAAATCAGTGCAGGAAATATTACAGGAATTAAGAGTTTCCCAGCCCAATTCATGCCTCAACCTCTGGTTTTAAGAAATCACAACCCAAAATGTAAATTGATCAGCTATTTTCAGCTTAGCAAAAAGACCATATTCCTCTAACAACACGACCACCTATCCCAAAATTATTTTCTCCCATAGAAATGACAGATTGTTGTCTGTTAATGTGGGGTATTTTACAAAAAATATTAATATTAATAGTAAATTACTAATCTGTTGTATCTGGCAACACATGAATGCCCACCATTGAGATGGAAGATCCTGCCAGAGCTTTTGAAGAAACATCAAACACACCTATGTTTCCACAAAACAGATTTGAGGCTGCAGAAATTATCCAGAGGCTAAAAATGTAATTGCTGCTGTGGATCCTTTAATCCGTCTATTGCGTATAGAGTTCGTATCAGGGCTCATCTTGGCACCATGTTTCCCAAAATGTGGCCGGGTTCTCTCATCACATGACAAAATATTAATCTGCAGTCTGGAAGCATAACACAGGAACAATTAACATTTCAAAAGTGCTTGAGGTGTTGGTGTCCTTAATCCCTTCTAACATTTTATGTATCACTTCTCTGCACAACCTGAAACAAGAATTTTATAAGGTTACGTCGAAAACTTTTTGTCAATAATTCATTAAGTAACCAGATAACCAAGCACAAAGTATCAGTACTCCAAAGCACAATCCTTCAACAAAGAACTGAAACCCCAAATATTTCAC
>JAODKL010000027.1:11893454-11906080 GCA_026780765.1 Petrocephalus schoutedeni | reverse complement strand
CCTGCTGCCATCAGGTGCTACAACGAGAGATGCCTAGTCTGGTGCTATCTGTGTGTACATAAAATTGCACATATACCTTCATTCATTAATTCATTCATTTATTCCCTTAATACCCTTTTTCAGGATGTTCTGTTTGTGTACTGTGTACTCTTTCAGTTTGTTTACATTATGTGTACTTGTTTGTACTATGTGTGTTGTTTTTCCATTTTGTCTTATTTTGCACTATATTTGTTTGTCTGCCCTTCAGTTACCTTGCTGCTGTATGCACCAGTTTTCCCCTCGGGATCAATAAATATTATCTTATCTTCTCTTCATTACTAGTGTTTGACACATTGCTGTAAAAAGTCTCCTCACGCATTATGTTGTCTGCTTTGTATCAAGATTTTGGGCTACATCTGTATTTTTATAATAGCTATTGATTTATGTGTCTTGTATTTATTTTCGTTATGCCTCATTGTTTCTTGTCTATTATCATGGTGTCTCTAACTGTAGCAAGCTGTGCCAACGATATCCACCGGCCTTTGTGGTGTGGCAGCAAAGATTTTGATTCTGATTCGAATGCTCAGGTGTTATCAATTACCTCCTTGTTGAATGACATAACCAATCATGTCTAACGTGCAGCAAATAGCTGTATATATAATTTATTGTCCACCCTTACATATGTGCAATTCCATTAAAGGTTAAAATCGTTGTTATTACTAACTACCTATCCGAGATTCAAGATTCAATTGTTTTATTCATCCACATCCACAGTTATACTGGTACAATGTGCAGTGAAATGTTGAGCTAGCCTGCAAGAACAAAAGCAAACACACAATAGAGTAAGTAATAAATTATCGGAAGAGATGATAGAATTTACTTAGTTAAAATATGAAGTGACTAAAGTGACTGTGCAATAGGTTCCGGTGAGTGTGCATGAGTTTTAGGTCCTAATGATTATTGGAATGTCAGAGTTCAGGGTCCTGATGGCCCGAGGTTAAAAGCTCCTCTTGAGCTTCAGTTTTTGCCATTACGCTGCGCAGTCTCTTGCCTGAGTTAAGCAGACTAAACAGTGTGCTGCAGGGCTGAGTGGAATCCTTAATTATTTTAATTGCCCTGGTCCTGCAGTGCTTGGTGTTGATCTCCTACAGAGAGGGCAGCGCTGACCTTAAAATGCGCTCGGCTGTACGCGCCCCTCTCTGCAGGGCTTTGTGATCTTGGAATGAACAATTCCCGGACCATGATGTGCAGTTCTGTGTCAGGATGCTCTCGAGGGCACTGGTGTAGAAATCCTCCCCATTCCAACTCTTCTTACTCACCCCAGATTGAATGTACAGCTTGGGGATGTGAGGCTGCATTGCTGCTTTACATTTTGCATTATTTATGAAATAAATACTTAAACTGTGTTATGATAGGGAATGAAGGGAGAGGGCAGTGTGGAAAATGGATGAATGAAGTTTAAATGCCGCTAAACGATTTTAGGCTATAACACACTATCTCATTTATCAGATGATTTTTTTAACCTCTAGAACACATCTTATACATAAGACTTAATTGTGCCTGATCTCTAAAGAAATCTAGTATAATACAAAGGTTTTCAATGATATTTGGTTTATTGACCAAAAAAAAAACTCATTCCAAAATAGTAATCATGACACTGTAAGGTCAGGAATTATTCAGTTATTATGAATTATTATGTCTTTCTTATTCAAAATGTTCCACAAATTTGATATCAGATTTACTGATTGCCCTTGCTAATTCTTCAAAGGCACTTTTACAGGGTTATGAGGTATTTGGTCTGATGGTCTGTTTCACATGTTTATTCACTCTCCAATTAAATTATAGCAATTTGCCGCATTTCCCAGAAGTACGTGAAATAAAACACGCAGCTAGTAGCCAAGGTGCGGTTATGCTAGCTGTCTGCTCACTCGCGGTGATGACACAGTGGGGGTGCGTTTCCCAAAAGCTTCCCTTAGCAACTTACATAGTTGGATTCATTCAGTTGCATGGGTCCGACTTAGGGTTGCCATATTTCATGCAGAAAAATAAAGGACGCCTACCATAGTGGGACCACAACCACTATGATAAATCAGAACTTAAACAATGGTCTCAAGAAAGTATTATGATTCATACTTAATATTTGAAGTACATTATCAATTGACATAAAATGACTAAAAACTTTTCAGTTATAAACTCCAGTTGGTAATATAATTAGCGTTGACATGCGAAATCAGTCGCTTTATATCTACAATTAAGGTGCATAACACTTAAATAAAAATCATCTTCAAGATATACGTTGTTAATTCAGCCATAACCTATTAATTATAGGTTAATTAATTATAACTAGGGCTCCCACCCTAGACGGGAGCTCGTAACAAACATGTATGTGCCATCATGATTGGTTAAGGATTAAGAATAAGAAAAATTCCATTCATTTTACTTGAGGAATTGCTTCCCTGCTGCTTAGGAGGTAGTCAGAATGGCCTAGCGGTCTAAGGCGCTGCGTTTCTCGCGCAGTCTCCCCCGGTGATGTAATACTGGTCATAGCCGATGTTGCAAAATGGCAAAATGAAATCAGCCGGCAAATTCACACGCCCTCAGAAGGCCCTAGTTGGCCATCTATGTCATTCTACAGGATTGACCAACTTTGCCATGGTGCAACATGTGTATCATGTCAGCACCAAGCAAAGTGGCTAGCCAGCCAGTCACACCCAGCCTCCCCTGAACATTAGCCATGTAATGCGGCATGCTAATCACTTGCCTATGTGGTTTCCATTGAGCCATTTGCAAAATATTGAGTAATTACACCATACCAAGTGATTGTTTGATTGCCCTACTGTGTATGATTCCCCCTTGCTTTCCTGGTTCCTTTGTCTGCTGCTTTGGATTTAGTTACTCACCCTGTATTCACTTTGTCTTGCATTACAATTTGGATTTGTTTGCCTTCGCTCGCATCTAAATTGTCTTCAGCCCCCTATCTGCCTTTGGAAATCAAATCTGGAAATAAACTGTAGTTTCTGCAAGTGGATCCTCTCTCTGTCTAATCATTGTGGTCTGCTAAATCTCATATGCCCCTTTTGTCAGGGTAAAATGGCCTTATGTTCTTTGGCTGTAATGCTACCATGCAGAACAATCATCACATTTAATGACATCCAAAACCATGACTGTTCCTCCTGTCCATTGTGCAGGTTGAAGGCTTTTCCTAAACGTATTCTGATTTCGATTAAGGATGAAGCATGGATGATGGCTTATTAGACTGTGTTACTGCTTGTAGTTGCCTAGAGGTCCTTGTTTTGTGCTCCTTTCAGCAGGTTAAGGCTTATTGTACATTGGTTTCCAAACAGAAGCCCTGTCATATAGTCCAGCTTTCGCAGTGAATAATTTTTTGTTAAAACTGGGCCACAGAGGTGTTGATTTAGTTCTGCAGTCATTTTTGAGGCCGTTCTTTTATATCATTTAGCAGCTGTCCTGTTAAATGCCCTTCTATCCCTATCATTGAGTTCCAGCCACTGTTTTCTCTTTCCTGATGCTTTTATTTGTGGCATATGGTGTCATGGTTTTGATCCCCACATCAAATTATTTTTCAGTTTTTGTAGCCACCTATCTGACATTATGGAACTCTGTTGCCTCATGATGCTTTTAAAACTTGCAAATCAAACGTCAGAAGGCTTTTATGGCTGACGTGCCATTAATTTGCATTTGATCTAATTTCATTATAGTTTACAATATATACCCTAGATCTTTACATGCTCCCCCCCAGCATTTTTCAGTCCTGGATCTCACAAAGCACTGCTTATGTTGATTTTGGCTGAGTTCTGAAATTAACCTTGATTAAGCTGTTGATTGAACATGACTCACGCATTTCACCAAATGTATTACTACTTTGATTTACAGTCATGTTGTACAACATTTTTGTCAGGAATAAGTGCAGTAATGAAAAATTACTAGATGGTTCTAGCTTGTGCCCTTAAAACGAAGAAAGCATTTTTAAAAGCATATTTAAATGAATCATGATGTATTTATAGCCATTGAACTGTCAACTGAAGGATGTAAATATTTTAAAGCAACCATTTACTAAAAATAAGCTGTATGATTTAATCAACAAATTATCATGAAATGGGAATGTATTTATTAGGACATTCAGTACCAG
Organism: Petrocephalus schoutedeni; assembly: GCA_026780765.1. Taxonomy (NCBI): domain Eukaryota; kingdom Metazoa; phylum Chordata; class Actinopteri; order Osteoglossiformes; family Mormyridae; genus Petrocephalus; species Petrocephalus schoutedeni. The sequence continues at coordinate 11,901,951 of JAODKL010000027.1, read as the reverse complement.
TCAAGATTTGGACACTCCTACCCACAGTAAGTTTTATTTGTACTATTCTCTATATTTTATAATAATTATAAGGCTATCATAACTATAAAAATACATATAGGGAATTATGCAATGACAAGTTGGGGGGAGGCTCGGTGGGTTGCGACTTAGAAGGTTCAAATCCCGTGGTCAGCAGAGTGATCCCACCATTGGGCCCTTAGCCCCAATTGCTCCCGGTAATGACTGCCCCGACTGTCTCCTCTACACCAGCATCATGAGGTAGCCTCCTAGGATGCTTTTCCAGCCAACCTGAAGGAGGTCCCCCATATGCTGAGCTCTCACTGGCTGCTTTTCCTTCACTCTCTGCTCAAACTCCTCCAAAAGCATTTCAGGTCAGGTGCCCAGGTGAAGTGAGACAGGCCAGGTGGGATGTGAGACTGGGCAGGCGGGACGCAAGACAGGGCACGCGAGACTGGGCAGGCAGGACGTGAGACAGGGCAGGCGGGACGTGAGACAGGGCAGGCAGGACGCAAGACTGGGCAGGCAGAACGCGAGACAGGGCAGGCAGGACGTGAAACTGGGCAGGCGGGACGCAAGACTGGGCAGGCGGGACGTGAGACAGGGCAGGCGGGACGTGAGACTGGGCAGGCGGGACGCAAGACTGGGCAGGCGGGACGTGAGACAGGGCAGGCGGGACGTGAGACTGGGCAGGCAGGATGCGAGACTGGCCAGGTAGGACGCGAGACTGGGCAGGTATAACGCTTGGTATGGCACATGAGGCAACAATACTTCGCAATGAACGAAGGTAACCTGCTACCTTATATACTGCTGGAGGGGCGGGGAGCCAATATCCAGCTATTGCCTGCTTCCTGCCCCTCTGGGCGTGACAATCATCTGTTTAAGGAAAGATTTACTTGTCAGGCAAAGGGTTACTACTGAATATTCTTTGCATGATGTTCACCTGAATATTGCCCAGCGGTGCAGCTCGTACTCCCTTCTGTGCTGTGCGAGGCGCACAGGTTGACCGTGAGATTGTAAAGTATGATAGGTACCCGAAGGCCTTCTGCTTTCACAGCACATAGTCACTCCAGCATTCACCAGCAGGTCTGGAAAATTCCTTAACTCGGTCAATATCCTTGCGTCAGTTAATATTAGGAAATGCTGTTTTTTTCGTAATGCAACATACAAAATAGCAAGCAAAATAGTTATCGCCTGGTAGTGATCCTCGGAATTTTATTAATGCCTTATCCCCCTTTCTCACAGCGTTTGCTATTACCACAGTTGCAATAATACATATTCATGGGTTTTGTTGCAGGTTTCTTTCCCAGCTGATATGACGTAGATGCTTGTGTATATATGTGATTTTTGGTATCGGAGGGCGGAGAATGAAACTGGGGGCGTAAGGTTGTGCTGACTTAAGACATGCTATTTGAAAATTAGCTTTTTCTACGCTTCCGGAGATTGGGCAGCCCCTTCGAAAGACTAGTTCGACATATCTGATGTAAATAATAATAAAACAATCAACCAGGAAAGGTTACAGAATTCGACTAGCGATTTTGCCTCGCATTTCCCTCATTCATTTTTTTAAACTAGAAAAGATAGATTATAAATAAATCCTCGATTGGGCAATCGTATTGATTTTAATGATTGATTTTTTTTGATTGGTCTGTTTTTATTGCATTTTTTCCCCCCTGCTAGAAACAGAATACAACGCGTCAGCGGGAGCTAACATATATATTTTACGCTAACGAAGACGGGAGAAGGTGAAACGCCGCTCGGGCTCTGCTTCCTGCAAAGCGCCCTAGGCATGGCATCGGAGCCCCCGGCAGCCAAAGGGAGCCTCGATGTCATGTAGTCCTGGTCGTCGACAGCCGGAGAGAAGTATCTATCTATCTGTCTGCTGGGGGAGGGGGGGGGGGGAAACGGGCTACCGAGGGCCATCAGAAGGAGTGGGCAAAGAAAGCCGTATTACTTCTGCTGCTGGATCGATCCACTGGCATTGCACAGGCGCGGGGAACAGCAGTGTGCGTGGGGAGCGCCGGTCGCCTCCGAGGTATCATTTCAGCGAGAGTGGAATACACACTTGACATATAAGGCAAGGAGGGGTTGGCAGACAAAATACGTTTAAAGCAGACAATTACATTTCCGGGCACATTTCTAAAGGGAACAATATTATCCTCACTTTCGGCAAAAAACGGGGGAAAAAACGGGATACAAATCTTGGTATGTGAATCTTTTTTTTCTGCTTGATATTGGCGTTACGGCCGGTGTGGTCGTTTGATAAATACTCAGCGCTTCTGCGCAAGTGGCTATGTGCCGCCGCTTTCTGCTTCAAGGCGCATTTAAATGTGGCATTTAAATTATGTTGTTTGAATCTATATTTAGGAATATTACGCGCACAAAGCGTATGACGATAATGTGGGGTATGTTTTGAAACGTATGGAACTGTGATGATTTTTTTTGTCATTCTGGGTGGATGGAACTAGAACGGATTGCATGTATAAATGCTTTTTTTTCTTGTATAATTTGTAATCTTGTATAGTCTCCGACATGCTTTTGAAATAGTGTCATGATTATGGAGGTTGAAAGCTGCGATCAGTTAGGGGCAGCGGACCGCGTCACTTCACATTCAACATACGGCTTGCGTGCTTATTGCGTTTTTTATCCGAATGCAAACATGCACATTGAATGGGTTCATGAGTTTAAGGTTGATCGATATTTCCGCCCCCCCCCCGCTAGTACAGTGTCATTCATGCATTTCTGAAATGTGTGTATGTTTGTGTTTATTCAATAGAAACACTTGACGGGTTACATAATATATGTTACATGCTAAATTGAAATCAGGCTTCTGTCTTTAATTTATTATCAATTCAGGGTATTGAAACTGGCTACAGTTAATGATTGTCTTAAAGCATAACTATAAGGAAAATAATAGCCTATCGCTGTTAATGAGAATAGTATCGTTAATAGTAATTACCAACATCACCAGAGATCGTTCAAGGCCGTTGCAGGTTGTGTTAACGCCGCGAATTAAATTTACCTTGGGCTCTTATTAGGCAATTTTTTGCTCTTTTATATTTTGTTTTCTGTTGCAGATCTTCGTTCTTGTATGATGTATGTTTATGCAATTCAGTGGTTTGGTTTTGTGCTATAAATTACATAGGAATATGCTCGCACTTTATTTTGGTTTTGCAACGATACTCTGTTGTGGGGATTCCGTTCTAGATAGAAGCCAGAAATAAGATAATACAGTGAAAACTCTGTATTATGTTTAATTTAAGAACAGCTGATGTGTTCCATATTACTAAGATGAGCTCCTGTTTACTGGGAATCAAATATCCAACGTGCAACAACTCTATTCCCAAAATAGGAAGCACGATTCAGCGGAGCTCTTCCAGTTGGTCAGCCCTGTAAGCCTCGTCAGCAGTCAGCGGTATATTCGCGCTAATAACATGGCTTTGTCTTCAAAATCGGTTCACTTTACACAAGAACCCCACACAAAATAGCTGGCGACCCTCAAACTTTAAGACAGATATGGGAACATGCCTTGTCTAGCAGTCAGTAGCTTGTAGTCGCTGTGTCAGATACGCTGCCCGGTCTGTTGGATTGTAGTACATCAATGTGAAGGTGCCGAAGTGAATCCATAGCCAAGGGTCACCAATGAGAAATACAATACGAAGCCGACAAATTGTGCAGATAACTATGGACCAGGGGTGCCCAGCTCAGGCCCTGGAAGGCCAGAATCGAAACACAGATCCCTGCGCAAACACATCTTAATCAGCTAATTACCAGGTTTAATAGGTATGTTTGAGCAGAGAGATCTGCAAACTGTGTCGGATTCTTGTCCTCCAGGGCTGGATTTGGGCACCCCTGCTAAAGAAGATTGTAATGATTGTAATGCGTATTTTTGTAAGTGATGCCACAATGTAGATGTATGAGGAGACTGTCAACCTGTTATGAAAAAAAGATTTGGTAAGTAGGAATGGCAGGGAACATATTGAATGGTATGTTAGTTCTTCATTGGATAACATAGTTTGGCAATTTAGTGACACAGAGAACAAGGCTGGGAATTGAACCCAGAACCATGCAAATAAGAGGCCAAACTGTTACTCACTGGTCCATGTGGCTCAGATTACCCCCCTGAACTGTTTAATGTGTCACTATGCTGAATAGATTTGCTGGATAGATATACTCCTTACCAATCACAATATTTGCAGTTTGACATAAATAGTATTATTTTGAACATGTAGTAGGTGAATAGGCTGTGTAATCTTTCCAGTGAATTTAATCTGTTTTTGCATTTTCCTATGCATTTAAGCAAGCCAGTTTCTTTTGATAAATGCATGTTACACTACATTATTTGGTATGTTTTGAAACAGATTAAAGTTCACATATTTTGTACTGAATCGGTTCACACCAGTAGTTCGAATGTTGAGTAGATTTACCTGTTTGTTATTCAAGAATTTAGTGAACCATTCAAATGTTTTAATGTGGCAGTCTCACATTTTATTCCTAGAAGTTCTCACCATATCTAAAAGTTTCCTAAAATTTCAACTTCAAATTTGCTTTTAATCTCATCCCAAAAAGGTTAAAGAAAAGGAAAGTACAAGTCAATTTTACATTTACTCTGCAGATGCTTTTATTCAAAGCAACTTACGATTGAGAATCTAGGGTTGAGAATGGGGTTCGGGGCATTTCTCAAGGGCACAATGGTGAAAGCACTCTGCCAAACACAGCACATGAACCGGATATCACTCAGTCATGAAGAGGCACACGCCCCAGACATATCCACTGGCAAATTATGTTCCCATTGCTAAATTGATTTTGCATGACTGATTAATTGGTAAAGTGAAAGTTGTGTATAGTATATATAGCATATAGTGTGATACCCAGATGATAATTAAAAGGCAGCACATACAATAAGAGCTGTATTTTATCCTTTTTGCTCCAGTTTATTTTATTTAGCACAGTGTAATTTAGCAAAATATTCCCAAATGCAGTGGAATTATTGGTGGATAGTTCAGCTTACAATGGAACTACCAGAAGAAACACATTAAGTCAATTAGTAAAGTTCTATCTTATATAACTTATTATGTTTATAATGGTTATAGAATTTCTTCTCTGAGCAGAATAGAATAAAAATGCGGGAAAGGAAAAAGACTGTGAAACTGATTTTTTTATGTTTTCATAGTGTAAAACATAATTTGACTTAAGTAACATTTTCCGTGAATTATAATTCAGTTGTGTTTTCTGGTAGTTTCAGCCAGCTGTGGATTTAACTGGGAATTTGCACTAGGTTTAACAATCCTATTAATAGAGTGGCAGTACTATTAATAGCATATAGCAAAGCAACACCTTTCAGTCATCTACCCATTTCCTGTACTTGCTTATCCTATGTAGGGTCATGGGGGTCCAGAGCATATGGGCACAAGGAAGGGAATAACCCCAGATGGGGCGCAAACCCAATGTAGGGCACACGCGTGCTCCAGTTCGCTAAAGCATGTTTTTGGGCTGTGGTGGGAAACCAGTGAACCTAGAGGAGACCCCATGATGACATGGGAAGAACACGCAAACTCCACACAAGTGGAGCCATGGCGGAGACTTAAACCCAGGTGTGAGGCAACAGTCCTAACAGCTGCACCACCATGGTGCCGGTGGACTTTTAAAAAAAAAAAAAAGAAAAAACGGAATTTCTTAAAAATGCAGATTTCGCAATTCATTTCAAGTGCAATTGGCATTCGATATATGCGTTCGATTTTAGTAAATATTTACCGTAAATCTTCTACAAGATAAGAAAAAAAATAGTGCCACTGTACCATTGAAGTTTCTTATTGACAGACTGAAGGATTTTCTGCTTTATCACAAAAGGTTAATTGGTGAAATTTGTGTCATTGCTGCTTTTTTTGTGAATGTGAGGCTAATCAATTACTGCAATTATTGTGTTGCATTCATTGTGGGATAAATTTTGTCATATCAAATTTTTTTCTTATCTTAACCTATACCCAAAAATATTGTCAGTTAATCTCATATCACTTAATATTGTCAATACTGTGATTTGTGTTTGCATTCGATTTTAAGAATGCATGTTTCTGGAAAAACCTGGATGGCTTTGTGAACAGAACCAAAATGTGTCCTAGGGACAATGGAATAAACAAGTTTTATTTTGGGATTACCTTTTAATGGGCAGTTGGTATTAGGGAGCTAGGATAATTAACATCCCTATATATAAACTTACTGAAAAAGATCTAGTTCAGGATTACTCTGAGGAATAATATATACATTCACAAGTTGAATGAATCGGTGTTAAAATGACCTGAATCATCTTCCGAGGTGACGGTGACCCTATTCCCCACATTTGCGGTATGCTAATAGAAAAACTTCGCTCATTGGATTGGATCGGTGACCCCTGTTGGGGTGAGACTGCTGAGGGGAATTGCTGGGGTTGAGAATTTAAAAATGCAGCTCATAATTACAGTCGATAATCATCATCATTATTAGCAGCTGGGAATTATTACTCAAAAAATCAATCCTCAGCAGATCAGAGAAGGCTTTTTTTTTGTAGGAAGCCTTCTAAAAGATCCTGGTTAAATTGAGAAACAAATGAAACCCAGATTATTCCAACTGTATCCAGAAACTTATTGATTTCATGAATTGTGATTATGCATGAAATTCTGTCTTTTCATGAGGCCTGCTATGATTTTACACAGAATCAAAGTGAGTCATCCAGCTGCTTCAGTTACTCTGTGGCTTGGTAACTCTCATGCATAACAATGTCTTTAAGTTGCCTATCGCCTGTGATCATTGTGTTGGTCCCTGCTATGGGCTGGTATTCTGTTCAGGGTGTCTCCTGTATGATGCCTTGTGCTTCCTGTAATCAGTTTCCGGTTCTTTGTGATCCTGTACTGAACCATGCATGTGAAAAATTGATGATTTGAATCCTGTAAGAGTTGGTTTATGAGATCTGTTTTGCTTGCTAGGGGGCTATGTCTTTAAACTGTTGCTTGATAGTGTCAACTTATGCTGTCTGCTCCTATCAAAGCTGGGCCCCACATGATTTGTTGCTTTGAAAAGTACATCTTTCATCTCCTTGTTCTTGACCTCTGCCACAATTAATTACATACGCCGTGTCTTCTATGAAATCTAATGATTTGGAAGATGTTCCCCAATCAGTCTGCTTGACCTTATAATCAAAATACCTGAAATATTTAAATATCTAAATATTTTGCCTGACCTTGCCCTTAATAAACATAACAGCTGTCCAGTAATTTATAAGACTTTGTTTTAGTTTTGCTGAAGGGGAGTTCCTTCCATGGAGCATGCAGTGGTGGTTTTGGAATGACTGCTGCTTTAAATAACTGGCAGCAACTTGCACACCACTAGCAAATGTCCGCATGAATGCATGGGCAATAAAATTGGGTCATTAGCTGACTGTTTGCAAAGACCACAAGGCCTTACTAATGTGCCATCTTCATACAGTGTTTCCCTAGCTCGCTAAGCAGTACTTATTTTCTTAGGTGCCAGGCAGCCTTTATAAACCTTAAGTCCTCACTAAATTTGTCCAATATCTTAATGGGGAGTATCTGTTTACTATGACCTTAGTCTGTATTTTTGGCCAATATAGATGGGAGGAGTGGGTCTGACAGGGTACTCAAAAACATCCCAGTTCACGCACGATCTCTGCCTCTTTGTTTTACATTCATTTATTTAACACACGCTTTTGCGATGCAAAGTGCTGTACAGATGAGAAAAGCTTGGCGTCAGAGAACAGATTCTGCCAGTTCCTCTGGAACAGTTGCGGTTAAGGGCCTTTTGTGATGGCTTTGCCAGCCACTGACATCAGCGCAAATTTCTGACCCTCTGAACGACACCTGTTTCCCCTTCTCATTCATGTGTGCCTTTTTTTTGCAGGTGAAAATAATTAAAAGAAAAGAATTAGGGTTTAAATAATGGGATTATGGTTTGTTAAATTAAGATGTACATTTTTGAAATTTGAAGAATGTTTCCATAGTAATTGTCTAGGAAGCTGCAGGAAGCTATGTTACATGTAACCATCGCTAATAATAAAATATCAGGCATGACCAGTGTGTGATATCAGACTCTTTTTACACAATCTTTGTAATAAATGATAGTAGAGGAAATTTATCTGTTACAACACTGAGTCCCCTCAACCCTATTCAGGATAAGCGGTTGGAAGATGAAGAGATGGATAATATTGTGTCCTCGGGATATCAAAATTATATGGAGGTCTTTGTCTTTCTTTTTGTCCATGATCAGGAAACCTCCCCTACAGAAAAACTGATAAAAATATATTTTCTTTCACTGGAGGACATTATGATAGCAAAGAATGAGCTATTTATGCTCATACATTTTATACTTAATACTTTCAGTCCAAATCATAGTTTTTAGAGATTGAATTAATTTGTATTTTATGCAGATGAATTGTAGCAGTTTGCTTAGTCCACCACCATAGCAGCTCTTGTCCTGAAAGGCTGTTTAAGTGTTGTTTGCAAACATTGTG
>JAODKL010000027.1:11843490-11858242 GCA_026780765.1 Petrocephalus schoutedeni | reverse complement strand
GCAAAATGTGCACTGTCTCGCAGGGAGCTTAAAGGAAGTAAAAATATGGACCTGCTCTGGGTCCCTGAGGACCGGATTGGGAAACACTGCCCAAGGGTTTTGTGTGGCGTAATTGTGCTTAGAAGTTTAAGGAGTGTTGAGTTAGAAGTATCTTCCTTCTACTCTATCTCATCAAAGGAATTGTGTTATGACGAGTGCATTGTACGCCACAGGGTACTTAAGGGTGATTTTAAGGTGTTTATAAGCTGATGCTGATCAAAATGAGTATACTACTTTTGACACACACATTCATTATATTCTTAGATTCTAGATTTGATTGATTATTATTAAGTATTAGATTCTAGGATAACTGTATAATATATAGTTTTCATATGATGTTGTACAGCTCTTGTTTATGTTAGGAACACGCTTTTAATCATGTATCACTTGTTAAAGTTTCATCACATATTTCACTTCAGTATTTTCACCAAAGCAGACAGATACAGATGCCGTGCACATCTCCCGCTTTATTTTGTTAATAACCGCAATCTGCTCTCTCCCCTCTTCCTGCCAGTCTCCCGCTCCCTTCCTTACATCTTGTTTTCTGCTCTGCCTCTCTTCTGTCGCAGCAAATCGATTCAAGTGAAAATCATAGACGACGAGGAATATGAGAAAAACAAGAATTTCTTCCTGGAGCTTGCCGAGCCCCGCATGGTGGACATGAGTCTGCAGAAAGGTAGAGTGCTGAGCCCCCCCCCACCCCCCCGAGCCTCCTGCCCACTTCTTACTATCACGCGCGTGACTCACTGTGTCAGATCCTTAGCATTTCCGGGCCTGTTTTTTACTTCCTGATATTTCCTTCACCCTGTCTCCCATTTACTCCCTGCACTTCAAACTGTCAGCATTAAAACTCATATTTGGTTAAATTCCAGCACATCCACCATTACAGTGATCAGAAAGACATGGTGAAATTTAGTTGGTACCCCCCCCCCCCCCCCCAAGTACATAATTAAAGTAATGGCTCATTTGTGGTCTGGGATAGAGTACCAGTGATAGTTGTGGTCTTTATTATTATTGTCTATATCTTTATTGGATAAAATGGTGGATCATGCTCTATGTGAAATAATGGTTTTTACTGTAGTTTTTACGAACCAACCAGGACTTTGTAGCAGCAAAGTTTAATTTATGCCACTGTTTGTGGGGGGGGGGTTAATTGGACTGTTTATCCAACCTGCCAACCTGTTTATCTCCCTTGGACCTCTGGCACACATACTGTAAGTTGCCAATTGCGAGATTTTTTTAACTCTGCTTCATCAGTGCTAGGTGTAAGGCAGGGCCTCCCAAAGTAATTACGCGCTGATTTCTAGAATATGTTTATAACATACACCGTTTTAACTGTAACAAGTCATTACGATTAATTTTCCGAAGGCCCCTCCTCCATCTGGCAAAATACGGGTCACAAGGCCATGGCACTGTGATTTTGCTGGTTGTATGCTGAAAAGATTTTGACCTGTAATGTGTAATGATATAATTTGGCTTTATGAATGTGTGAAATTTCAGCTTGTTTATAACTGGTACTTCAACATGAGCGGATGCCATGGACCTCTGTTGTGTACTTTATTGTAGTTCATCTTGTTTTGTGTATTGCAGGAAATTTTGCAAATGGATTTAAAAATGACAGAAAATGTCATACTGGGCTTTGATTGTAGTTCCTGAGTACAGTATTGGTTCATTTTATTGGGAGTGACCTTTTGTTCAATAGATACCTCGTATAGCATACATCTCTATACGGGAGTCCAACTTAATCATGCTCAAGACTAAATCAAATTGATGTGCTTAAGCTGTGCCAAACTGAGCACATTTTTGGTTCTCGGAAAATCTGTTGATTACATGTATTCGATAATATTCAGTTTACTCACCTTAGTGTTTCTCATGAGGATCCACCAGACTACCATATAATGATGGTTGTATTAGACTCATGAATACCACCTGCAGATGAATCTGTGTCAGGAATATCACTCAATGCATTTTGTGCCTGAATGGAGAACTCATTATAGATTATTCATATGTGACACTATGTCAAAATACTGAGCACTTTTAATATCATTCACACTGGATATTAAAAGTAAATTGGACATTGTACTGTGCGTATTAGCTGCAATTAGCTGGATTTTGTACTCTACACTGAACCAGCATTTATTCTCTGAATTACAATGAATTGCTCAGTATCTTTATTGAAAACTATTGGGGGAACATTACATGTGATACAGGCGGAGAATGATGGTGCCTGGACGTGACAGCAGATACTCTGAATGTGTGGGAAACTGTTTTGTCCCATATACTGACAGCCAAACATAATTGAATTGTGTCCACATTCATTTCCATTTTTGCAGACTGTTTTGTTGCCTGATGAGCTTATATGTGGTGTGATGTGACTGTCTACTTACACCTTTTGGATTTCCCCGCTATTCTGTTACCAAGTGTTCATGATTATTAATCCCAAATACACCCTAAAGCACCCTCATTGCTTAAGGGTATGTAAGCCATACCTTTGAGCTTAACGAGATTTGATGCCGTTATCAGTAATATCCATTTATGCTAAATGCATGGTCAGCATGCTATATTGCGAATTAATGCCTATTTTTTTTTAAATCTAGGTCAGAAAATATTATCCTAATGAACTAGGCTACATATCAGTATCAGTACTGTAAAAGGGTGGAAAAACCTAAATTGAATTTTTTTGTATAGAATGAAATCAAGGTAAACATGCAGAAATCAGCACATTAAGTTTCTAGGTGGTTGGCTCCAGGGTCATTTGGGGGAGCGGCCATTAAACTTAATTATAGACGCAAGCATTGAATTAATTAAGCTTCACTGGCCTAAAATACATGCTGATGTGTCTAACACCCATCTCCATCTTTGTTCCAAATCTTATACGTCAGTCCATGTCATATGCACTTTCTAAATCTAATGGGACAGAATGAAACTGAGAATGGCTTGTTTACCCAGGATGTCAGTGTTAATTGGATTGTATAATAGTAAACATGCTATCTTTTTCAAATGGATACAGGTTTTCTTTCATTTGACCACCCCTCCTCTTATAGGCAAATACTTTGGAAACAACATAGATATACCAGATTTGAGAAGATGGTAATCTTTATGGCTTATAGAGAACAAAGTTATTATTCCGTAGCAGTATGTGAATGGGCTTGTGAGGTTATTGAAATTCTTCAGGGGCATTCTGCGTTAAATATTTCTGTTATTGAAAGCTCTTTGAACAATGCTGAAGGGGTAAATGTTGGATGCCCTGATGAAGTAGGAATGTTTTGTGCTGCCTGAAAGGTAAGTGACACCACATCTATTAAGCCAATATCTGTAATTAATTGTATTAATTGTAATTGTAATTAATTGTAACCTGTGCATCCACAGCTGGCACTAAAATGACAACACTTTGATTCCCTTCTGCGGTATGTAAATGAGGTAGGGCATGTTTTTCTGGAGCACCAAAACAGCCACAGTGCCAATTATTTACAAAAAATAGCATTACTACTAGAAAGATTCAGCTTCAGTTGTAGTCAAGTGGAAAATGTTGAATTGCCATTTTTGACAGCTGACATATTTGAAACTTTTTCAGGCCTGTTATTCACACCTTGAAGGTCCTTCTTTTAAGAACCACATGGGCATCAAATAACATTTCTTGTGACTCAAAACAGCATATCTGCCTCTAATTGTTTTGCAGTACATCTTTGAGTCCAACGTAATTAGTGACTTTGATGAAGCCCTGTAACAAGGCCTGTTGCACGATATAACAACACGGCCAAATGCTCAACTTATACATTCTATTCCAGTGTTCAGATAGAGGATCCGGTTCTTATTTCCATAGAGAAAGAGCACCTCTATTAATTAATTTCTGTAGTGGCAAAGTTTGTGTGACATAACAAGTATTCGTGCACTCTGCATCTCATATTGTGTGATTGTATGAGAAAAGACACAGAGCACCCCACACTGGATTATCCCAAAATTCTGCCAACTTACAGTATCTGCCCAAAAGCCCCCGATTCCATTGGACGGGGAACCTCTGGGACTTGGGGCCACTGACTGGACAGCCAGTTCAGTAACAAAGTGTCCAAGAAGATTGATGACGGCTGGGGAATGGGAACCTGGAAGATGGACAACAAATCAGAGCAACAAACGTGAAAACCAAGACTGTAGCAGGAGTGCAAAGTCTTGTGCTCTGGGAACAAAAAGACAGAGCCCCAAGTGAGCTTGTTACTGAGTATGCATTGAGCCTGGGACTTCTAGTTTTAATTAAATCCTAGGCAACAGTATCAATCTCATCAGTCCTAGCCTTTGGGTAGGGATTGAACTTCCACGGGGAATGAAGCTGCCTGACATTGATGCAGAATCATATTCTCGCATTATATTGTAGCACTAGTATCACTGGATGGTAGTACTTTTCTACGGAGCTCAGCGGTGCCCAGTGGTATTAAGGTCTGCCTCTTTCTCTGGCATGTGGGGCCATTCCTTCTTAGGTGGCACTGCTTGCCGTAACTCATGTGCTTTTAGCTTTTGACCATTGTAGCCTTGGGTTGGGAAGTTCTGCTGGCTAAATGATTCTCCACTGGACTTCCATTCCTTTAAAAGGTTCATGCCATAGTTTCCTGGTGTTGGATTTAGCGACTTTGTAAGTGCCCGGTCACTTGTTATAATTTTCTGCGACCACTAAATCATCAGTGGCTGGTTCTTGCTAGGAGAAGGCAGCACACCCTCATATGCTCACACGTTCTCTTCAGGTTCCCTGCACCTCTCGCTCTCATGTGGCTCCCCCCTTGCTAGTGCCCTCATTTTTCGCCAGTCATTCACCCAGATAATGTAGGTGGATCGGTTGCCTTTTCCTGACTTTTTCTTTCCCGCATATTTTTTAAGGGAACCCCCCGAACTCGCCCGATGAGCAATTTAAATGGAGAGAAACCAGTGGAGGCCTAAGGCACCTGGTGATTTGTGAAGAGGAGGTACAGCAGCCTGAGTGCCTGCTTCATTCACAAACTTTTTTCAGTACGGCTTTCTGGGTGTGATTAAAACACTGAATCAGTCCATCAGTTTGGCTCTGACGCAAGGTGGCATTAATGCATGTCTTGATTTCTTAAAGGTAATACATTATTATTAGAATACATATAATAGAAAATGCGTTTTGCTTTCTCAAATGCTTCAGGCTACTCATCTATTGTCATAGTTCCAGATTATGAGTATTTATTTGTGGCCTTGCTTATTACCTTTTAGTGTGCCTTCAATGTGCTTTGCAGTGTGCTTAAACAGTGACTGGATAATTACTTTAGGTGTGAAATGTTGGTCTGGTGACATTCCTGCACTCCCGTGTACATGAGGAGGGCTTGCGAGATGCATCGTAAAGGATGGTCGTCCTTTAAGAGTTTGTCACTGCAAGAACACGACGTTCAGCTCTCCCCACATTTTACGAAAGGCCTTCCCCCATCCAAGCTCCTTTTGGATCTATGTTTGCCTACATGTAACTGGTTGTAACTTATGCTTGCCTGTCCTGTGGAGCTCTATTTATTTTTTATTTTTTTCACCTTCTGTGCTTCTTGTGTACATCCACATACCCTTAATTGTTCCTCTCCTGCTTTTTGCTTGGGTAACATAACTGCTGTCCACCAGTGTTACTGTTCTATAGGTTCAAACCCCCTTCCAACATTAGCTAGGGCAGGTTTGAGGAAGGGAGTAGTATAGCGCCCAGGTGTACCCACAAATGCTTCTTTTTTGCAAATTTAAACTGAGGATGCCGTACTTGGTGGAAGTATATTATGGAGGATGCATGGGTCATTCTGCAAATTCAGCAGTAACTTAGATTGTTGTCTTTTTTTTTAGATCTCAGTGTAATGCACTCAGACCCTCAAAAAGAGCCTCATTAAGCAAGAAGAAGGGGAGTGATAGTAATGACTGGGAGAGGAAGTCGGTACTAGAAAGACATCTGAAGGGTATCTAAATATGAAAGCGGATCTGCTCTGAAAATAGTAGTCACCCCTGATAGTTTTACATAGACTTCTCTTACGCTGGACCCATCTATGAGCCACAGTGCTATAACATAACGGCCCTTTCTCACTGATAATTCAGAAGCACCCACTGACATTCCTGCCGTTTTTCTATATAGGGAAGTCTGATTTGCCTCAGTTTTACTGTTAGACTCGTTCACTTTGCACTCATATTGCATTTTCTCAAAAAGAGAGCATTGCAAATGCATATGAATCATCGTCGACTAACAGCAGCGTCAGCATGACCAGAGATGGTTTACGTCACGATATGCGCACTAAAGTATAAACTAAGGCTGCACAATATTGAACGATTTTCAAGTCTCATAATGGGTTTTTTTTTTTTTTAGTTAAATATTGAGATACTTATGGGATAAAAACGGATGTGCCCAGAATAGGCTATAGCCAAATAGAAGTTGTTATTATCTACCGATAAAGTCTGTCAAATAAGCGGGTGAAGCTTATTGTGAGTTGTGCCAGCAGACACAAAGCAGTGCCGGCTAATTGCTTGCTTTTGTTCGACTTCATCTCTATGGAATACAAAATATTTTGATACGGCTTTGATATTGCAGAAGGCTTGGTGACCAGCTCTTGTTCGCTTTTCTCCTCCTCACTCATTTTTTGTTAAATTTCTCACAAACCCACCAACAGCAAGGACAAAAATGATTACAGTTAGCTCAGGGAGCACATTCATTCAGAACTTAAAGTCATTTGTTGATTTTTTTAAGTTTTGTAATTATGGAACAAAATGCTATATACATATGGTTACATCACAAACATTAGTTAGTCCAGTAGCAAGACAGCTAAGCAATTGTTTACAGATCTTCTCTTATTCCTGGTATATTGCATGCATACATACATACATCCTCTTTTCAGTGTTATACCACTATGTTTATTTAAAGTATCCTTTACACTAGCTACCACACTCTTCAGTTAATTAGCATCTTGCTAAGAAACAATAGCCTGCTATCATGTTTGTGTTCCAGTGTCAGTGTTGTCCATAAGGGATTTGCCAAAATACCAGGAAAGATTCATTTTTCCAACAGCCTATAGTGGAATTCAGTTAAATTCTGTTTTTTGTATGTCTTTATGTAGGTGCAGCACCTCAGATGCAGAATCAGTGCAATCGTGGGGTGATTCTGATTCGCTTAATTAAATGGGTGTTTTACAGCTTAGCCAGGTTCTTCGGCGTCTGGTCTCTTAGACACGCTGTCTCATTAAAACTCCTGGACGTGGATCACTAGCCATATGCTGCACAACCTCGCTGTATATTTGCTGGTCCTATAATATCAGGAGCCCTTGTGCTTTCACTCAGGTGAGTGTGAGCTGCTGCCGACAGAGTAAAAGTGACGTCGCGGGATCAGGCGAATTTCTCTTTCTGCTTTTTATTTAGGTTTTCTTGAATCATGGGAAGCGAGCTTATTTTCCTTGTCCTGTTGTAATCCTACTGTATCAGGCCGAAGCACAGCATTCACTGTTTAGCAATGGGGCCCACCACTTTGCACATAGCTGTTTTTTTTTATCACTGTAAAATTTTAGCTCTTCTGGAAATATCGAGCCTTACTCTTTTGTATGGTGTAGTGTATTCTTGGCGACCTTAGCACTGCCGTAATTTTACACGGGTAACGGGACCTGTGGCGATACACAACAAACCACCTCAGATACAGGAACCTGAGCGCAGCAGGTGATACCTCAGCGCCACTCTAGTTTCGGAGCATGAAGTGTGAAAGCTTGAGTGCCAATCCTGCCACCAACCTCTAAGTCGGAGGACCTGCTTGCAGGGCCAAGTGTAAGATAACCTCATACCCAGGATGAAGGAAGTACAGGGTAAGGTCCTTGGCTCAAGGGTGTGACAGAGTATAATCACTCCTGGCATTCACGGGATTTGAACCAGCCATCTTCTGATTGCCAGCTCAGATCCCTAGTCACAGAGCCACCACTCCGCCCAGCTACTGTAATCAGAAACCATATGTAAAATCAATCTCTAGAAAACCCAACGGTTATTAATAAGTCCACTACAGTAGGGTCAGTGTTTTGGGTCCTGAGCACACCCAGATGAGCTTCCTGGAACCTCTTGGTTCTCGTCTTTGGTATAATCATATTCCTGTATTCACTCTAATGTGACACAATGTCTCCCCTAATTCTCTGTAAGGGGACCTAGGCTTGCATGGATGTCACGAGTGCCCTCTGCAGCCTGCAGCCCTACAGTATATAAGCAGTGTGGCTGCAGAGCATGGTATTTGCTTTTGTTGCTTCCCAGTGTCAAGTAGCAGTCCTGCTCAATTTGGTTTCCTGCTTCTCGATCGGTGACTCCTTGATCCTTCTTGACTTCTTCACCCTAGTTGGCTTTTCCTGACTTGGGTCCTTCTTGTGCTTACATGTTCCTGACACCCCCGCTTCATCCGATATCTGTGCCTGCGGTTCCTCCATGTCTGGTCTGCTCTGCACTCGGCTCCAGCCTTAAATGTTCCCTCTGTGCCTTTATGCACATCCTGCTGCGACAAAATCCTATCGGTCATTCGCAACCTTGAGGCTCAGCCAAAGGACTTTTGCTTTTGGCAAAAAGATATTTCCTGTACAACAGCTCAGGGTGTGTCATAAAAACAATCCATAGGATTGCTCCAAACGCAATAAATCGCCAAATAAAAGTAAGAAAACCAAATGCAATATTAATATTATATTAACTTTCAGTTTTCTTAGTCTGTGCTGGTATTAAACATTTCCAATCCTTTGGAAAGTTCCCTGGAGTTTGCCATTTGATTGCTGCGTATTGTTTTAAATAGAACATTTTGTACATGTGGATGTCATGGTGGCTAACACCACGATATCATAACTTACAGGTTATGAGATTGACTCCAGCCCTGCATCTCTGTGCAGTTTGTTTCTCCCTGTACTTATGTGAGTTTGCTCCCAAAAGTCCAAAAATACGCCGTCTAGGTGACTGGCTGTCCCTAAATAATGTGTGTGCTGTGGGATAGGTCGAAGGCACATGGTTACACTACATTAGATAAGTGTTTCTGGAATGCGGATGAACTTAATGAAGGTATTGAGAATATTTTTGCATACTCAAACAGTACAGGGCGCTTCAGATTAAAATAAGAATGTTCTGCTATTTTTTTTCTCAAATAGCTGTTCAGTTCAGGATCATCCTTTAACTGGATCGCAGCCAGCATCCATTTGACTAGATACCTGCTGCTGGCATGATTGTTCTCCACAGCCACCCCTATATGCATATGGCATCTTAAGCCTAGTCTAGTTCATGTCTCTTTGCTCATTCCGGGGGTTTGGTTCTTCATTCTCAGTAGCGGTTTTTGGTTCCCTTGGTCTGGTCCTGATCACTTGGTTTTCGGTACAAGGCTGACAAGTAGAAACATTGTTATGATGGTTCACAATCCAGCTATGTTCATTGGCATACTGCGTGGCAAAAGTCGTAAAGATCTACCACCTGACCTTACACTGCAGGTATTGAAGGTGCTTATGCAAATGTAATTATTTTGTCAGTGTAAGAGACTCTATATATAAGCCTGATGGTGAAATAGTATGCCCTGGTGTATATTTTTTATCTGATTGGCAAATAACTGTGTATAACAGCTTTGCAGTCTGGTTTTAATACTGCATCTCTAAGCACAGCTGCATCCCATCTAGAAGGATATCTTGCTGCTGGCTTTGACTACTTATAAACTTTATCAGACTGCTTCAATTCCCTTTCTGGACCTGGACTTACCCAGACAACAGTTTTATTCTGTGGTTATTTACTGTATGTATTAAAAAGACCTATAGGACCGTCACCTCTGGTGCCTGAGATCCAGTTGTCTCTGGCAGAGACTCTCTGCACAGAAGAATAGGAGCAGCACTTATTTATAAGGTGTCCGTTCGTTTGGTGGTGCATTTTGACAGTCTGCATCGAAGGGGTATGAAATAGATAGTCTTTTGGGGAATGACTCATCCTGGCACACTCGCTGATGCCCCTTGCACAAACGCACAAACCCACAAACGTCCCTCTTGAGCATCACGTGTCGCTGCGTTGTGGAGGCACTGTGAGTGGATCTTCTGCCTATACCAGTCATCCTTCCCCACCGGTAGAGCCTCAGTGTTCTAGCCAGCCATCAGGACATAGGTAGGACACATAGACACATACAGGCCATGTGTAGCTGGACCGTGGTGTGGCGCTAACCAGCACTGATTACGGAGGCAGAAATCAGGAGACGGGGAACAGGGATGAAGCAAGGTCGAGAAAAAGAAACCCTGAGAGATAATGACGGAAGGAGGAAGACTGAAAGAAGTGCCCAAAATACAAAACAACTGACAGAATTATGTCACATTTTGACAGCAAGGAGTTTACGGGCAGGCTGTTTATAAGCAGCAGAGCTCATTTCCTGGCAACGTGTCCAGGTCAAGCTGTAGGTTACAGAGAGTGTCTACAATGAATGCAACCATGTAACATCGCCAGCGGCACCAGAGGAGATGGATCATGCATTCGTCTTACTTAACTGCTTGTCCACTACAGGATTGCAGTGTGTCTAGAGCCTGGCATGAATCAAGAGACCCTGGAATGGATGCCGGTCAATCATAGGGCACAGACTATCGCACACTAACTGCATGCTTTTGGAGTGCCTGGAGGAAACTTGCATAAACTCGAAGGGAATGTGCAGGCTCCACACACACAGAGGCATAATGCAAAGGCACAGTCCTGGAGGAATGTGCAGGCTCCACACACACAGAGGCATAATGCAAAGGCGCAGTCCTGGAGGAATGTGCAGGCTCCACACACACAGAGGCATAATGCAAAGGCGCAGTCCTGGAGGAATGTGCAGGCTCCACACACACAGAGGCATAATGCAAAGGCACAGTCCTGGAGGTATAAGCCAACAGTCATACCCTACAGTCACATAAGTAGAAACAGAACTTACTGTAGTATTCATAAAAATTGTAAATATTGTTATTAAAATGAGATGGATTATTAAAATATATATCTATATGTCACAAGGAGAGACCTAATGTTAAAACTTTAAAAATCATTTAAAATCGCAAAACGCCTATTTTCAATTTCATATATTGCGTCCTTTATAAATACGAGGCTAGTAAATCCATCCATCCACACGCCCTCCAGACCACAGCAGGGTTGTGGGGGGGGGGGGGGTTGGAGCCTATCCCAGGTAGCCTATGGCACATGGGAGAGGGAGAGCCTGTCTGGTATGCCAATCAATCGCAGGGTCTGCTGAGTACTCTGCCTAATTATCGACTGTACTGGACAGATTGTACATTATGTTCCTATGTTCCTATCTTTTTTTCCTATCTATTTCCTCTAATTTTCCTAAATGAAAACCCTAGACTAAAACTGAATAAAACATTTGAGGTTTGTTTGGGAGCCCTTTTCCCTTCAGTACATATACCTGAACGCTGAGATAATGTCCATCTTTGCAGTGTAATCACTTGTCAAAAACAGTAAGTAGGCCTGTGAGACTGAGCAGACAAGGTGGGTCAGACTAGTCTCAAACGCTTTCGAGACAACAGGCGTTTGATCACTTACGAGTCACAGTTAGATTAGTCCTTACTGCATGCCCTAAAAAGTTATATCTTCAGTTCACCTTGAATGACCAAATGTAGGTCTTACAAGGCAGGCTGCAATGTTCAGACTTTGTATGGTGATTCATAACAATTCACGGTTTGCAGTGGAACAGGCTACAACTCATTGGCCTTGTTTTTTTTTTTTTAAATGTAACTGGTTTTTCATTTTTTTCCTTTCTTATTCCTATCATATTTCTCTTCATCCTCCTTTACTATCCTATTTCTTCTTTTCTATTCTTTCATCTCTGCCTTTGTCAACAGCTCTTTTGTTTGAAGGTAAGATGATATCTTTCATTCTGCACCCCAGAATGCTTTTACATAGCATTTGTCATGTGTCTAAGAGAAACTTGATGTGATTTCTATTTTCACATTTTACGTCACATTTTGAGAGTAAGGAGTCTTAACTAACTCAAACCCTAACGAACCACATCTTAACTACTAACCTTTTGTTATGGTCTTTATCCTGATCTAATCATTTACTGAGTTACTAAAATAATTATAATAGAATTACTTAAATTAGAATGAATTACTTAAAATTATTTTACATTATTTTTAATTACTACATTATTTTCATTAGTTTGTATTAGTGTTAATGTTAATAGGTACAAGAATTATAGATGTCTTTATTATTTTGCGTTTTATTATTTTTTATGTTATTCAAAGGAAACAATAAGCAATGGAACAGTTACTGAAAATTAAAAAAATGGGAACATAAAATATAGAATATGAACAATGGAGCCTGGAAATTATGAATGCAAATTTAATCACGTCCGAATTTCTCTGACTCAGAGGGCTGAGCAGGACCATAAACCATGGTATTACATAGGTGTAGCATGGTCCTTTGGGGCAGGATAAAAGGAGAGAAGTGCAGAGCGTCCTATGCAAAGCTACCGTGGTAAAAATAAGTTAATGGATGTCTGATGTGTGATGGCCTTGTTTAGTATTTTTGTTTGACTTTGGCATTTGAACTCAGTTTCACATTCCGAATATATGGTCTTGTCATTTTTTCTAATATTGAGCATACGGCTATGTGAATGCTTGTACACTGTACTGACTGCATGAAAAATGTTTTCCCCTGATTATGGCACAATACTTCCATTAGATGTTTAAATTCCTGTCAGCCGGAGAATAATATGACAAGATCTACTAAGATTTTAGGTAATGATTAAGAGCTGAGATCTCTAATAGAATTACTGCTACAAATAACAAAGGAAACTGAATTTTGATTAATATCTCTGTTGTCACCTACTCTATGTAACATGCAACAAGAATTTTTTGTCTTATAAATTGAATTTATGCTGCCATCTAGTGCTGAATATTCAAACTACATACATTTATATTAAGATCGCTTGAGCGTAAGTCCCGGTAGGCAGACTCGGCGTTTCTGCCCAATCCATAAATCTTCCATCTTCTTTTCCTTGTCGTCCCTCTCTATCTATTTTTGGACAGAGCGAAAGTTGTCACCTGAAGAAGAAGAAGCAAAGAGGATCGCGGAGATGGGCAGACCCGTGTTAGGACAGCACCGCAAACTGGAGGTCATCATTGAGGAGTCATATGAATTTAAGGTGCCGTTCACCGAGTCGCTTTCCTGACAGTGAAATGCGCAATACACAGAATGCGCTTTGTCATATACAATTAAGCTGTGCGATCAAACTATACACATTTCCGTGACTGGCTTATGACAGCGCAAATGATCATTGGGATAAATAATCACTTTATAATGGTCTTTTTCTAATGCGTCTTAGAACACAGTGGACAAGCTGATCAAGAAGACGAACTTGGCTCTGGTTGTGGGAACTAACTCATGGAGAGATCAGTTCATGGAGGCCATCACAGTCAGTGCAGGTACAGGATAAACCTTAATTCACTATTTGGAACGTCAGAGGTGCCTTTGATGACATTAGACAAACCTTTTTCCAGGAGTGACAGCATTGTATGCATTTGGAGATTGACCTGGCTGCACACTTGATTACACTGGATACTGTGTTATTTCAGCTTAATGTGATGTCAGTCCATAGTTAAAAGCACAACACAGTTCCTTGTTCCAATTGGAACTATAAGTGAGTAGCTAGGGAATAAACCACAATCAGTATGCCTGATGACTGGCTCAGAACTGTTCGTTTTCATATTCTATTCCAAAATTCGATAATAAAGTTATAATCTAACTAGTTAGGGACCACTGCAAGCTACGGTTTTGTAAGATATTTATCGCTGGAGTTATATGACTGTATCGTTGGGTTTTGTAAAGAAAACTAGTTTTCCAGGTTTCCTAGAATATGAGAATACGCAAAACGTACTTGTCTTTAATTTTCGTAAAGAGAAGAATATTAGTGGGGCAGCATGGTGGTGCAGTGGTTAGCACTGTTGCCTCTGGCACCAAGGTTCGAGTCTCTGCCATGTCTCCATGTGTGGAGTTTGCATGTTCTCCACATGTTGTTGTGGGGTTTCCTCTGGGTACTCTGGTCCCCACCCCATAGTCAAGAAAACAAGTTGAGATTATCTTCCTCCTAAATTGCCCCTAGCTGTGTAAGTGTGCCCTGCAATGGGTTGGCACCCCTGCCTGGGTTGTACCCTGCCTTGTGCCCATAGGCTCCTAGACCTCCCACAACCCAGAATAGAACAAGTGGGGATAGGCTCCAGACCCCCCACTATGCTGAACAAGACAAGTAGGTACAGAACATGACAGAAGGCTGGATTTTAAAATATTAAAGACATCTCTAGTTATCCACTCTCTCTCTTCAATATATGTAATATAATAGTACCTAATATCTCCTCTTGAAGATCAACTGGTTATTAACTACTCAGTTTGTCTAGTCATCTATATTTAATACCCAGTAATGTAGTACAGATTTAGTAATCTCACACAATATGAAATTTAAAGATACTCATTCACCTAACTGCATTTGTGTGGAGAAAGCACATGCAAACAGCACTCAAATGAGAGCTGAGAACGTAAATAAAGCAGTCAGCCCTGGAGGTGTGAGGCCGCAGTGCTAACCACTGCACCACCTAGGTAATCATATACATATACATATACATATACATATTTTATTTCATAAACCAGCGGCACGGTGGTGCGGTGGGTAGCACTGTCGCCTCACACCTCTGGGACTGGGGTTCGAATCCGGCCCAGTTCCATGTGTGTGGAGTTTGCATGTTCT
>JAODKL010000027.1:11833376-11843390 GCA_026780765.1 Petrocephalus schoutedeni | reverse complement strand
ATCCTGGGTTGTTCCCTGCCTCATGCCCGTAGCTTCCGGGATAGGCTCCGGACCCCCCGCGACCCTGAACGGATAAGAGGGTTGGAAAATGGATGGATGGATGGATTTCATAAACGTACATATTATATTTATGCACTTTTCTTCTTTGAACATCTTTTGTGACTATTTGTTTACTAGCAAGTTTAGGAGGTGGGAATTAAGAAACAGCTACGATACAGATAAATAAATATTGGAATTATTTGTTCAATACAATGAACTTTCTATAGTGCATTATAGACGAGAGCTTCATAAAGTGTTCATAATGCACACTACACATAGCTATAATGTGTTTTTGATGCATATTTATGGCCATGTTTATAGTGCTTTATTAGTTATTATGAATGTGTTTATAAATTACTAAAAACATGGCCTTAAGTAAAGTGTTACCACAAATTTTATGTGTATACAACTCATATGAAAAATCATAATTTAATTCAGCTTCATGTTTTATTTTCAAATGAAAGTGACGCTTAGTCAGTTTCACAGTAATAATTACTAATTTTGTGTTAATTGCATGTGTGCAGTTCATAGTTTAATGTGTTGTTTTGCTATAATCTTCTATCTCGTGCCTTTCTCGATGTTGTCGTTAACAACTTCACAGGAGAAGAAGACGAGGAAGACTCAGGGGAGGAACGCCTGCCCTCCTGCTTCGACTACGTCATGCACTTCCTGACGGTCTTCTGGAAAGTTCTCTTTGCTTGTGTTCCACCTACGGAGTACTGGAACGGCTGGGCCTGCTTCACTGTGTCCATCGTCATTATAGGCGTGTTGACAGCCGTTATTGGTGACTTGGCGTCACATTTCGGCTGTACGATTGGTCTAAAGGACTCCGTCACTGCTGTGGTGTTTGTGGCCCTTGGAACTTCAGTTCCTGGTGAGTCCTGTTTATTTTACCCAAAACGATTCATTTTGTATTTCTCTCTGGGAGGCCCCTAGAGATTTTTGGCCCCCAACCCAGACCAATTCTATTCCACGTTCCTAACTCCCCCCTTACCCCTTTACGGTGCCCCTGTTTTCACTTCAATATCGTTGGTTACAAGACTAGCTTTTTAAATACGAAAAAATGTCCGATGTAGCTTGCCTTGATTTGAGTCTTTACGTCAACAGAATCTGAAGTGTCAATAAGCGCGTATAAACGTTTGATAGCCACTGTAATTATGCCATATGACGCCATTTCTGCTGCTAATTCTTCTCCCATTTCCCTCCCTTCCCGGAAGACACCTTTGCCAGTAAGGTGGCCGCAGTACAGGATACATATGCTGATGCCTCCATAGGAAACGTGACCGGCAGTAACGCTGTAAACGTGTTCCTCGGCATCGGAGTGGCGTGGTCAGTGGCAGCCATCTACTGGCACATGCAGGGGAAGGAATTTGTGGTGCCGGCCGGCTCCCTGGCCTTCTCTGTCACACTATTCACCATCTTCGCCTTCCTGGCAGTAACTGTACTGCTTTACCGACGCCGTGCCCATATCGGTGGAGAGCTGGGCGGCCCTCATGGACACAGACTGGCCACCACTGGCTTCTTCTTCAGCCTGTGGTTTCTCTACATTCTCTTCTCAAGTCTGGAGGCGTATTGTCATATACAAGGCTTTTAGCCACTAGGAACATCTATCCAACCGGACAGAGGTACTGACCAGAAGGAAATACAAGTGTGGATTTGAGTGATGGAGATGGGTGTGGGGCTGGGTTGTACAGAGTGCAGGACAGGAGGATGCAGGGGACACCTCCACTGCGACAGTCCTTCCTGGGTGCTTTGCAGATATCAGATGGTCAGGGGGAAGCTTTAAGAAAGGAGGAATAAGGCAGTGCCTTTTTTCCCTGGTAAGGTGGGGTGGGGAGGACAGGAGTCTGGATGGTTAAGTAATACCAATGGGGAAAGCCAGTCAAGAAATCTGTGTGAAATCAAATATCTATTTTTTTTTTCTCGACACCTGACAAGAATTTTTTAATGAAGTATTTTGGGAAAAAATATAAAAACACAAAAATAGGAATTTAAGAACTATTTTCTGAGCTGTATAAAGGAGAAGAAAAATATTTCGACAGAAAACCTAATGAAATTACACTAACTGTTCTTGAGTGACAATAGAAAGGACTGTATGCATATGCATAGTTCTTTTTTATTTCCTAAAGGAACCATTGGAAGGTTCTCAGATTTTTACAGAGGCTGAAGAGAACAGGTACAAAATCAGAGAGACAAACAGAACATTAATAGCTGAGCATTACTTCCTTTATACATCTTTATATATATATATATATATAAACCATATTTTCTGTATATTCTCAATATTTCCTATGTGCATTTAATGGAAGTCGGTGGGGGCCGAGTGCAGGCGAATAAGGACATATAATGTTAGGTACCTAAAGACCAGGGGAATACTTTAAATTTCAGATGTTACTATTCCAACTGGCATGTATAAACAACTTTATATCTGGTTAAATAGCTAGGTAGCTAGCTAGATAAATTGTCTACAGTTGGGAAATAAAATAATCCTTCTTGATACAACTATTTGCAAATTACAAACACTTTCAAATCAGTACAATGATAATGTAAATAACAAAATGAATGGGATGTTCTAAAATACTGTCTAAGTCCCTAACAACAAGAGCGGAAACTATGCCCAAGCTAAATGCAGAGTTGTGTGTATCCTAATACAGTTTCATAATAAGAATGTGCAACTAGGCCCTACAGATTGGATGGAGGGCTGATTAACAGGGTAAGACTGTTACTGATGCTGAGGATATTTTGTGCAGCTATTGAAGCTAAAGAGAGTGAGAGGTTCATGCACATATATGTACATAAGTATTTTTTTTTACATACAAACATAGGAAAGTGTATATGCATAACAGGTGTATGTGTGCGTGTGTGTGTGTCTGAACGTCATATCAGGCCCATGTTTGTCCATGTCTGTGCAGTTTAATAATAAAACTTGCATCCACGCCCTCTCTCATAGACGTCTCACCGAAAAAGGAGAAAATATATTTTAAATGTATCTTGGTAAATACTAAATATTTTCTTAAAAACGAAGCATATGACATCATTATCGGTTAAGATGCCAGTCTTTCTTTTTTGAACCATTTGAACCTGTTATGGATTTGTTGATTTGGTCATTTTAGCCCCACAAGCATTAGGGATGTAACACACCGGAACGGTTTTTATTGCTGCTGCCTATTTGCGAAACATGCCTCAGCTTCCGTCTCTTATTTCTGTGAAACAAAATTTTCTTTCGATAATTGAAGACAGGTTGGGAAATAGTCAGTTGGAAATGGATTAAAGTGAGTATCAATCCACTATTACAAGCAAGAGCAGGGCTGAATTATACCGAATTAAGATTTTTTTCAGTTATGATAAGGTCTTTTTAGCTGTAAGGTGTTGGCCTGGTAAAAATGGTACACGTCCATTTAAACTGAATAACTTATCATGGTCTCACTATGTAACTAATCTCACAGCATATCATCCAAATAATTTCTGGTAAAAACAGCAATACACAATATCAATAAAATTATAAAATTATACTCCGGTTGCACCAGCTAGATGCTAAATATTGGCTTAGAGTAACATCAATTCTGTTTCCGATATTCATTGAAAATTGCTTTCTTTGGCTAGCTATAGATCAGTATAATATTAATTGTTGACTAACATGAAGCATTGTCAGGTTGGATTGTATTTTAACAATATTTACTGAAAACACCGCAGGAAATTTTTGATACAGGCACCTGTTTTTTTCATAACTGCTTAACTAATGCAGGATAACAGTGTATCGGGAGCCCATCTGATGGAGCACTGTCAACACCCTGAATCACACGCCAGTCCAAGGGTCAGGGGACCTGCAGAAACCTTCTCTAAGGCTTAATGCACGAAATGTGTTGTTAATACTCTCAGGCATTCCACGTAATGTTTGTTATTTGCCACCCAACAACTGGCACATTACCCTAATTCACCCTTTTTCCCATGATCCTCCTTTTTCCCATGATCCTCCTTTTTCCCATGAGCCTCCTTTTTACCTTGATCCTCCTTATTCCCATGATCCTCCTTTTTCCCATAAGTAATCAACCTTCTACAGGTCTTCCTCTGTGTAACCAGCACCACCCCCCCCCCCCTTAGTTTTTAGCTATTTATAAAATCACTAATTAGTTGTAGGTGTTCCCTAGCTCTGAACTGTTTGGTGGACACTGGTTTTAGATTTTACATTTACAGACAATGTTGAGACACCGATCTGCTTAAATTACACATCTTCGGAATATGTAGGGACACCCTTGAGCGCAGAGGAAACTCTTGTGATGATGGGGAAATAACGATAAAACATAACGCATACAGAGCCATGATATTCAATGCCATGCAAATCACGAGATTCTCGACAGTGGCCTGGCAACACGATGCTTAAATAATGTTTAATGGAAAACAACTTCAATTCAGCCCAGTTGAAGGAGGCCTTGGGGCTTGATGATTTCTGGTATGGAGTTTTTCCACATTGTTTTTGTTTGTCATGCAAAAGAGAGTAATGTAGAGTACATGCCAGTATGCACACACTCTAAATGAACAACATAATTCATCTGTTAGCTCTGTTTAAATCAACATGTAATAGTTGATTTATATTAAAGAATTATTATTATTTCAACCGTGCTATTTCATTAAGCTGAAAGATCATTTAAATATCCCTACAATCTGTATCCATCCATCCAACATGCAACTGTCATTAGAGCACAAAGCTGGGCTGCTAGTCCCTCCAAGGGCACACATGCATACATCCACACAATGGCCAACTTAGAGATGCCAAGGGGCCGAACAGCTTGGCTTTGGACTGTGGGAGGATGCCTGTACAGTATGGGAAGAAATCCACATACAAACCCCTGACCATAAAAGTGTGCTACTCTCTGAGCCCCCATGACACGCGAAAAGGGTTTATGTTTAAATAAAAAAATTCTCATAAAAAACAGGCTTTAAAGAACTTGTAGCAAAACTCATGGAGACTAAAACTGAAGTATAAAACCTGACGATAGCATACTGTATGTGTGTTCTGCTCATAAAGGAAATGGGAGAATTTGTCAAGAAAATTTAGCTGTGCATGACTCA
Organism: Petrocephalus schoutedeni; assembly: GCA_026780765.1. Classification (NCBI taxonomy): domain Eukaryota; kingdom Metazoa; phylum Chordata; class Actinopteri; order Osteoglossiformes; family Mormyridae; genus Petrocephalus; species Petrocephalus schoutedeni. Next base: position 11,838,281 of record JAODKL010000027.1, on the reverse strand, counting down.
GAGCTGGTCACATATGTGTTCTGTTAAGATTTTAATATATTTCACCATAATAACGGCATAACAGAAAATATTTCAGCAGAACTCTTATACAGTCTGTTCAATATGAAATCGCTCAAATTTCAAAGCACAATCTTTGTATGTGGTGTTATACAATGTAGCAATGTTCACATTGTGTTGGCCTGCATTATACCAACTTTGCATGACAGCGAATGTCATACAAAGTAACCTTGCACATTAATTTGTTCTGTAATACTTATCTTATACTAACTGGAAATCTTATTGGGTTGTCTTTAAGTGATGTTCGCTAACTTTTCAGATGCTATGCCTAATAACCTGTCTCTGGAAGATCAAAGATATCTGTTGATTGCTGTCCATTACTCGACATGAGGAAATTATGTTATTACTGTGAACAAAAGTGGCCATTTAAAATTATTTATTTTTGTATTGTTTTGTGCTGTACTTTTTTTGTATTTAATATTTATTCATAAAAATTAATTTATTTCAAAGTCTTTCTGTGTACAGTTGTGGTCTGCTTTTAAATTTAATTCATTGTACAAAAATATACAAACACTTGGGGCTGTACTTATGTATAAAAGGTGCTATATAAATTAATGTATTCCCATAATTGAGCTAAAATGTGTTTCACTCAAGCCAGTGTTTGCATCTGAGTACAAAACTTGCTAAATTGTCAGCAATCAACAGTCATTCTCCAGTTACAAGCACTTAGGAGTAGCATGTGAAACAAACTAGAGTGGTTTCCAGGAGCAGGGTTGGAGACCAGGAACAACCCTGTTATGTACCTTTTGGAAAGAATTTTTGGATAGTTATTTGTATTAAGGATTGGTTTTGTATAAAAAGTACACTTGTTGTATTTTCAGCCTCATTAAATTAACGTGCACAAAGATCTCTTTAATGTGATTAAGAACAGGAACAAATGACTGCAGCTTGGTGAGTTTGGCCTTACTGTATTTTGGATTAAATTTGTTTGGCAAACTTTGGCTTTTATGTACTTCTGTCCTTTTTTAGGAGTGAGGGCTTGAATGAAGACAGACATTCTGTTCAGAACACGCATATAAAATGATCAGTTCTGAAGAGTACCATTGCCAGGGGACAGATGCTTCTAGCAAATTTGTCTGTATCTGATCATTTTAATTAAATCAAAAATAAAAGACATTCAAATTTTTTTTGTATTATACTACTCAATATCAACATATCTTTGTTATACTTACAGAAGTGGCACAAACTATCATTACCTTTCCACCATTCTGCTTAAGATCACTGGATTGTTCTGTTGATTTGTTTATTTGCATCTACATGGAAGATTGATTTTCCTTTTTTTCCCAGGGAATTCTGCATGATATGAACCTTAATTCAATTTATGTCAAATTATCAGTTTCTGATTTTTTGTCAACAAAAATAAACTGTTTGAAAAATTATTGTATATTTACAGAATATTTCTTGTAGCGATTGGTCATAGAGCAATATACATTACTGTTCATTCAATGTTTTACTGAGAGTTGCTCAGCTTATTCTAAGACGTTTGCAGGAACTCAGTCTTTGGTGCATTTTTCGCAATATATATGTGTAAGAAAATGGCAAAATGGTGGGATCAGTTCTGAATATTGCACTCTATTTTACCCTGGAATTACTGTAACTAAAATGTATGATCTTCAACAGAGATGCCAGAAAAAGGAAAGCCTTGGTTATTTTAACACCAGTCTCCACAAAGACCTATACTGGTATACTGGTATACAAATACAGAATGTATTAGGTCAGATGCAAGTTGCGAAAATTTTACCAATTATCTTCTGATACATCATTTTATTGGATAACATTTCAATACAATGTTTGAACTTAACTTCATATCATTACCATGTACCGAATAAGTATTACATATTGCATATTTGCACTAAAATCCCCCAAAACACTATTAACTAGCAATTTATTGCAATACTGCTATCAGATGCAAGTTTGTTTAGGACAATATGTAAAACAATGCACTGGAATGTTAAAAAAAATTCTATAGGAAGATCTATAGGAATACGAAAAATTATGCCATTCTTTTAATGAAAAATTGATTGATAGATGGATGAAAGCCCATCGTTCATGAGTCACACATGAGAAGCACTTGTAGAAAGACAATGTGATAGATAGATAGATAGATAGATATTTGCACTTGTCTTTCATAATTTTATATATATAAATTTAACTTGATCATTCATACTGTGTGCATGTATATACACACCCCAAATATCTCCGTGAGCGTGTAGCCCTTGCTGAGATGTGAGTAGCCACCAAATCAGAGACGAAGGCGAAGCATCCATATGAATGATACGAAGATACTCCTATGAAATCGCAAGAATCCCTCACTTGTGGGTTTAATCAGCCACTTACATTGATAAATGGGTGGGTCTGCTTCCGCGGGCGTCGATTGATGCCATCACGCAAGACCGGTGAAACGGAAAAACCTGCAATCCATACATTCAGCGCTTCCGTTCCAGGTTACCTATATAGTAAATCTTCTAGTAATCAAAGACAGGGGAGAAGGCAGTAACTGCACTATAACTATCGCTCTCGAATGCAATGCCCAGTTGCAGCGTTTATTTGCAGCGGCTGCAGCTTTATTATAGGGGTGCTCCCTCGCCAGGTGTATATGCGCCGTCACGGTGATCCGAGCTGCATCTATGGATCGCTTCAATGGATGCTTTCAAATCCAGTTTTAAGAACAGATTGATTACCACAGGCTCTACTGCCCAAGCGCCAAAGTCAGAGAAGGAAGCTTCCCCGGAGGTACCCCCGAGCCTGGAGGATGGCATCGCAGCCGTCCCGGCTTCTGCACCGCCGGTCTCCGGATACTGCACGGCTGTGTTCGACTACGAAGCCAGTGCGGACGATGAGCTCAGCCTGCGGAAGGGAGACGTGGTGGAGATACTGTCGAGAGATTCACTAGTGTCGGGGGATGAGGGATGGTGGACCGGGGCGATAGAGGACCGGGTGGGCATTTTCCCCAGCAACTACGTTTGCAGCGGCGATGGCATCCCCGAAAAGATGCGGGACACCGCGGCGGAGGAGTATCCCGACATCTCAGTGCCGCCGTTGCACCGTGAGTAGCTACCGTTGCATCACGTTTCGGGAGGCGGTGGGTTTCTGTCTGTGGCTGCCGGTATTCGTGCATGCTTTAAACATGAAGCCAGCGTGCATGATCGCCAGGTCGGGCTCTGCCAGTCACAGTGCCGCTGGTGCGCTGCCCAAACTCCGCCGGCTCCTTCATAGCCAGCTAGCTAGCCACCTTCGCCAAGACTGTTTTGTTCATTCCCTCCAGCAGGCCGTAAAGCCTCTATAATTGTGTCACTAACTAATCGTCCAGTTTAAATGTTTCCCTCCCCAATTAAGCTTATTTATTTCCACAGACCCGCTTTTTATTTATTTATGACGTTGATCGTATTTCATACGTTTTTCCATACCTGGAGGAATATTGTCACTGTGAAAAAATAGCATGTTATTATACTAACGAATGTTACAATTATTTCTTTATTCTACCATTAATACAGTTTAGTAATTTTCTTAGGCAATGCATAATAAGTGTCAGAATAAACAACAAGACTTTTGAGAATCAAATGAAGAATTATCCTGTTATGTCCTGTTATGCCTTGTGCTTCTTAATAGTGCTTTAAAACTTTGCACATATAAAGAACAGCAACACCAACCAAACAAAGCGGATAAACCTTTATAGACTTGAGCTTATACACACACACACACATACATATATATATATATATATATATATATATATATATATGGTTGCTTAGTGATAGTGATCTTAATTTTTTAACTACATTGCAAAGTGCAAGTTTTTTGTATACCTGCAACACACTGCTTGATATATTTACCGGTATGCAAGTACAAATTGCCTGATAAGCATTTAGCTATTCGGATGTTGTATGTTCTGAGGCGTCAGTATCTGTTGTGCTGGCTTCTAAGTACTGGACTCTGAGAACTGAACTGAACTGAAAACTTCAGTTCTTCTGACCTGGGTCATTCCCTCAGGGATATGTAGGCAGGTGAAGGTCCTTGCATACTGTAGAATGGAGGATGGACTTAACATGGGAGTAGGTGATGTACAGTATGTAGTCAGGTTCCATTCCCTGCACTCCTGTACAATGCATGCAGTCGGGTTAGAGTACAGCTGATGAGTGTGAGAATGCGAAATGTTGGCACTTAAATCATAAATCCCAAATTGAACCTTCTCTCCTTGTCTTCTTCTAACTTCTGCTCTGCTGCCTTCCATCCAAATGTCTCCCTCATGGACCCCCGTCACGTCTCTGCAGTGCTGGAGATTGAGTTCTCGGAGCTGGCCCTTGAGGAGATCATTGGGGTTGGGGGTTTCGGGAAAGTGTACAGGGCGCTATGGAGGGGCACGGAGGTGGCAGTGAAGGCGGCACGGCGCGACCCCGACGAAGAGGTCGGTCAGACGGTGGAGAGCGTGCGCCAGGAGGCCAAGCTGTTCGCCATGCTTCAGCACCCCAACATCATGGCCTTGGTGGGGGTGTGCCTTCAAGAGCCCAACCTCTGCCTTGTGATGGAGTTTGCTCGTGGGGGTTCTCTCAACAGAGCTCTCTCGGGCAAGCGCATCCCTCCCCATACACTGGTGGACTGGGCTGTACAGATCGCCCGTGCCATGAACTACCTGCACTGCCAGGCCATTGTCCCAATAATACACCGGGACCTCAAGTCCAGCAACAGTGAGTAACCGATATTTCTTCCCTTTATCATTGAAGGCAACTTTAACAAACCCTTCCATTTTACCATTGTCTTTCAACAGATTTTATCCCATCCATCCATCCATCCATTTTCCAACCCGCTTATCCTGTTCAGGGTCGCGGGGGGTCCGGAGCCTATCCCGGA
>JAODKL010000027.1:11815585-11833276 GCA_026780765.1 Petrocephalus schoutedeni | reverse complement strand
CCATCCATTTTCCAACCCGCTTATCCTGTTCAGGGTCGCGGGGGGTCCGGAGCCTATCCCGGAAGCTACGGGCACGAAGATTTTATCCCCTTTTTCATAATTATATGGAGTATTTGATCGGCTTGTTTAATTCCAGATAATTCATAGATGGGTAAGAGGAATATAGGTCTGTGAAGAGATTTACCAATTAAATGTCTTTTGAAGTCAGACACAGAAAAACACATGTAATCAGCTGTTGATTCCAAAACGGCTTTAAAATAGTAAATCAGGAGAATGAGATCTGGTAGTGGCTCATGGTAAATCTGGATTCTTACCCAGGAAACACAGGGGATTCCCTGGGTACCTGGAATAGGATGCCAGTTCATTCCACAGCACAAGCTCACATGCTATGGGCAATTTAAAGATGCCAATTCACCTAGTGATGCATGGCCATACAATACTGTGGTGTTATTAATTATTAGTACTATAATAATTTATATCATTATGCTGATATATCATTATGTTGCCAAGGCACAATTTTCAGACTCCCAGATTCCCTAACCCTAACCCTCGCACACTATGGGCAGTTTAAAGATGCCAGTTCAACTAACGATGCATAATGTCACTCATTATTCGTATCTCAATAATTCATATTATGTAGATTGTTTTCACAGTACAGTTTTCAGATCCTCACATTATTCACTGCCTTTCTGAGAGACGCGGTTATTCACACTGCTGCATCACACGCACAGCACCCCCCCACATCGCAGGGCCCCTTCTATCCGGCCTTTATAGAAACGCTAATATCTAATAGGTCTTGATCAGCTCTCGCAACTTACGCTGCAAAGATCCTCTAAAAAAGTTACGAAGAATGCAGTTGAAACTTGAAATAATTTTGCTTAATTTGGAGCGCATTGGAGACACACCGTTACATTTTCTCGATGTATTTACACCCCCGATGCAGCTGTGGCTGCAGTCTTGATTTCCTGTGGTGCTTGTAGCGCGGTTTCAGAAGCACTGCAGTTAAAGCCTCTCAACTATTGAAACAATTCTAGGAGGCAAATCCTCTGTTTCGCAGTATGTTTGCTCTGCTTAGATCCTTAAATGACAGGCTTACATGATATTTGGTACCTTTACATCTTACACTCATAGGTAAATGGATCAGCCTCTTGCATTCTGCTGCTTTACCCGGCTGATTAAATATATTTATTGTGTGCACAACTTATCATTGTGTAGTGATTAGTACATCTCTGTTCTTAGATTACCAGCTTTATAGAGGCATGCCAGTAGCAAAACCTTCTGCTAGTGGAGTAACGGTACACAAAATTCATGGCTTGGTACAAGCCTTGCTTTTGGGTTCACAGAATATGAATAATACATGTATAAGTTGGTGACAATTGTATCAACCGACATTCTCAAACTGTCTTATTTTATTTCTGTAGTATTTAATCGCAGTAGATGACATTTGCTATAGGTTTGACAATATACTGTAGAACTGAAATATACCAAAATTGGTTAAATGTTTATTTTCAATGATCGTGGATGATACACTTGTTGTTTTCCACTTACAGTTACAGAAGCTTAAGTCTGATTGGGAAAGCAGAATACCATACAACCAGCTCACTTGATCATTCATCCTCAGGCATTTATACTGTATATACAGCTCTGGAAAAAATTAACAGACCACTATATTTTTAAAAAATCTGCATTGTTTAATACTGGTTCTGCTGGCAGAAGGCTACACTGTGTGGCAGGCTGATTCCAGGCTCAAAGCTTCTAAGAGATCAGTTCTCAAGAACAAGGGGAAGCAGGAGAAACTGGCAATGACCAGCAACCAGCCAGGTAGAGAGGGGAAGCGACTTTCTAATGCAAGAGATGGCCGTAAACAGGTCCAGCAGTGCCTCATGAAATTGGAGGATGACATCAAGGGACCTTCAAAAGGAATGTGAATCATTAAGTGGTGTGACCTGCACTGCTAGGACAGCTAGTATCAGGCTCCTAGAAGCAGGACTGGAAGTTCCATAAAGCAAGGAAGAAGTCCTTCATTAAAGAGAAACAGAGACGAACCAGGCTGCAGTTTGCAAGGAAAAAACGTATATTTTACAGATGCATAAATATAAATTGAGAAATAAGTGAAACTAAAAATTGTGCTGTGATCTCTCAATTTTTTCCGGAGATATATATATGTGTGTGTGTATATATATATATATATATATATATATATATATATATATACACATAACCAAGAGATCTTTTAATTGGAGAAATTAATTGAGGGGGTCTCCACCCTTCCTTCTGATGTTCCTGTTTGAATTATTGATTAGACCATAGGTGCATGTTAGACCTGTGCCCAAGCATGCTTAACTGCAAAGGGCAATACTGCCGGTCCTGACAGCTCCTACAGCACAGCGTTTGCTCTTTTGGTTCGGTTTCTCCGGATGTGTTGTGTGGGCTAAAAATCAATTGTATTCTTGGGAAAATGCGGTCAATAAATTGATTTGTACATTTCTGTCAATATTCTCGTCAGGAGATTTCTCTGTCCTTGATCTAAATTTCACTTCGACATTATCCTGTAAGCATCACCATGCCAGTGTGAAAATAGACGCTTTGCAATGACCTCTCACCCCCACTGCTCTGCATCCTGTTCACCATGTTTGTCACAGTTCTGATCCTGGAAAAAGTGGAAAAGGACGACTTGACCAATAAGACCTTGAAGATCACGGACTTCGGCTTGGCACGTGAATGGCACCGTACTACGAAGATGAGTGCGGCTGGCACCTACGCTTGGATGGCCCCCGAGGTCATCCGCTCCTCCACCTTTTCCAAGGGCAGCGACGTATGGAGGTAGACAGCCTCAAAGACTTACAGCTTCTTACTAACCATATTACTGCAGGATTTACTGCAGACAATCACTTGGGTAGCATCATTGTTTATTTCTGCAATTAATTTGAATGGATACCTCAATTGGTTGTCATTTATTACAATACAATTACAGCCCCAGCCTGTCCTCTTCCAATGACATATGTTGTTACTGCTCTTCAGGTAGTAAAAATCTGGGTTCCGCTATTTCTGTCTGAAAGATGGACTTCACCCACATTGGTAGTCGGCCATAGGCATGCACAGTGCTCCAGTTACAGCAGCTACTCTATTATCTGTACTATTTATGGATGAGGGATTAATAAGTATGTCTTTCACAGATGGTCAGTGGAGTAGACGGTCTGTCTCAGTCAAATGCACAGCCGGCTGGAATACGTCGGCTGACCTTTTTCAATTCCTGCGTCGTGACATTTATCTCTCTTGTTGTGGCTCATTCATTCATTCATTGGAGAAGAATAGTTTGGGTGGACAGTGACCTCAGATAAATATATATATATTTTTTTTTCCTTCTCTCTCTTGGTGTGTCTCTCTGCTGCCTTCCCCTTTCTCAGCTACGGCGTGCTGCTCTGGGAGCTGTTGACTGGTGAGGTGCCTTTCCGCGGGATAGACGGGCTGGCTGTGGCATACGGCGTCGCCATGAACAAACTGGCACTGCCGATCCCCTCCACGTGTCCCGAGCCCTTCGCCCGCCTCATGGAGGGTGAGCACTGTTACTCTCACTGGATACGTTATGTAAAATGGCCTCCATGTATTTGTTTATTGGTCTTTGAACCAACCATATCCTTGTGTTATATTTACAAGGGCTCTTAAGGGGAGTTTCACTCAAAATATATGGTTCATTTTACCCCAGTGATGACTGTATGGTGTTGTATACACCTTTAACATTTATTCTCCATTTTTCTGCTTGGGGGGAGGGACTTTCGGGACAGGGTGAGCCACTGTGCAGCATCCTGGCGCTGGGGGTTAAGGGCTCACAAACATCTGACCATCAGGGCGAGGCTCGAATTGACAACCTTTCGATCACAGGCACAGGGGCTTAACCCACTGAGGCACACACTGTCCCTGTTGCTATGAAAATGTTCACCCTGTGACATCATTAAAAGGAATTTCTCTCATTATTTTTATTGAATAATACAAACAGATGTGATCTCCTGAAACGGAAAACTGTTGTTTATCACATGGCTTAAAATAACTAAAACAACAGCATTAAAACAATAAAATTTATCAGTTTTATTTATAAAGCTTGGTTGAACAACAATTGGCAAGGATAGCTATCTCCTAACACTTACTGGATCCAATGGATAGCATGCTGCACCTTCCCACTATTTCTTGAATTTTCAAAAGGTTCTTCCATGTAAATATTTTTTTCAGGTTCCATTGATATGCAGATTAGGTTCATTGTAGCCCGTTTCAGGACAAGGACAATGGTTTCTTGTTCTAATGTTCTTTTTGAGCCATTCTGAGGATCTTTTGGATTTAGGTTTGAGATCAACCTTCTGCTGTGTGACCCTTTGTCCTCTTTGATGCAGATAATCAGTATTCTTCTGACCTGTCAGTGATTCAGATTCCTTTGAAAATAAATTATCCAGTACCTGGTATTGATTCTTAATGCATTCATTCTGAGTAGCAACACATTATAAAATGATGGTGGAATTTTAAACCCTAGATTTCTGTATACCCATTGCCTTCTAGATTGCTGGAATCCAGACCCCCATTCTCGCCCTCCATTCACCAGTATCCTGGACCAGTTGACAGCCATTGAGGAATCGGGATTCTTTGAGATGCCTGTTGAGTCATTCCATTCACTCCAGGATGACTGGAAGTTGGAGGTCCAGGAGATGTTTGACCAGCTAAGGGCTAAGGAGAAGGCATGTATGCTCTAGCAAGACTTCTCACGCAAGCCTATAGCTAGATGCATGAAAGAACGCTGTTTGTTTTTATTTTTATTTTTTACTGAAGGAGCTACGGTCGTGGGAGGAGGAGCTGAGCCGCGCCGCACTGCAGCAGAAGTGCCAGGAGGAGGCGCTGCGGAAGCGAGAGCAGGAACTGGCAGAGCGAGAGATCCACATCCTGGAGCGGGAGCTGAATATCATCATCCACCAGCTGTACCAGGAGAAGCCGCGGGTGGAGAGCCGGCAGGGCAAGTTTCGGCGGAGCCGTCTCAAGCTGAGAGACGGCAACCGCATAAGCCTGCCTTCAGGTACGCACATCAGCTTTTTCTGTAATGTTAGCGTGCCCAGGGGGGTTGGGCAGCCAGTTGACCATGGACCCCCCCCAGAGGTTTTTTTTCTCCCTGCTTGGAAGTTTTTGGTTCCTCTCCTCTGATGTCAATTGCTTTTTCTTTCTTTTCTTTTTTTTTTCTCTTCTGTCTTTCTTTCATTCTATGTGTTTCATTTCCTATGTCCAACTCTGTTTTGCCGTACATATAGCAATGTATTCAAACACACCCATGTAAAGCACCCTGGGTCAACTCTGTTGTGAAGGGCGCTATATAAAAATAAATTGAATTGAATTGAAGTGGCAGCGCTTGACCGAATGCTGGAGATGTTAATATGGAGTGACCATCCAGGCTTTGACGGCATAATACTTTACTTCTATTGAAAATGCTTCAAACACTGTAATGCTGAATGCTAATAAACTAGGGTATTATTACATTAGCGTACATAATCCATGGCCTTCCTTTAGAAAAAATGCGCTTATGGGAGTTTTACTTCCGCAAACCTTCTGAGGACAGAATGAAAAATGATTGGTTCAGAGAAATATCACATTGTAGGGGAGCTGGGTCCAAGCAACTAGAGGAGACAGGACCAAGACAACGGATTGGTTGGTCTAACATCTGACACACGATTCGATTGGTTATCTCACTGAACCAATCATTTTTCATTCTGCCCGCAGAACATGTTTGTGTAAGTAAAACTCCCATGAGCGAAAAATACTGCTTGGACACTTAAGTTTCTTTTTCTTTTTGTCATTTCTAGGGACCACTAGTTTAACAATGTATATACATACATATGTTGGTAAGGCAAGTTTATTTATATTGTACATTATCATGCACAAAGTCATTCAACGTGCATTACAGAAATAAAAGAAGCATACAGAAATACAGGCAAAAAACAATCAAAAGGAAAGCAATAAATGAGTTTGAATAAAGTGCAGAACATAATATAATAAACAGTAGTGTAATAAAATAAAAAGTGCAAGTACTTTCTAAATAAGAGTGCAAATAAAATGAGAATGTTTAATAGATTAAAAGCAGTATGTTAAAATTAGAGGGAACTAAGTAGAAGTGCAAGTATCTTGCAAGTATCACGAAGAAAAAAGTAAGACGACTGATTAATTGAAGGCATACATAGTTTAACAGTTTATGTGTATGTCTTTGCCTGACAGATTTCCAGCATAAAATCACAGTACAGGCATCACCCACACTGGACCACCGCCGGAGTCTGGTCAGCAGCAGTTCCAGCCCCCCCAGCAGCCCCCCGCTGCTGCCCCGCCTGCGGGCGATACAGCGTGCGTAACCTGGCAACCGCCTCTCCCCTGCCGCCGCTTGGGCGCTCTGCTTCTCAGCACATGTTGCATATGGCATATTTAGCATCCATTGTGTGGGGAGTTTCTGTAAGGATGGTGTGGTTTTTGTTTAGCGGACACATTTATTCATTGTTCAATGGCTTGATTACTTGTCGCTAGTGATCTTTATGAATTCAATAATAATATTAACAATAATCATCATAATTCACACTTTATTGACCCCCACCTGCCAGACCCTGATCAATCAAAATATAATAACTTGGTATTGATATTAAATTGTGTAAATGAGCACTTTTGGCTAAATCACATCCTTGCGTTTGTAGTACCTTTTTTTATTTGCGCCTTTCGCCGTGATCCTGTGCAGTTACCCCTGCGGGCACTCATAAGGCGAGGGGGCGGAGCGCCGTCTTCCAGCTGGACGAGGATGAGGAGAAGAAAGGCTCGCGAAGGAAGAGCCGCGCTTGGAGGTCAGGGGGGGCTCGTGGTAGCGGAGGGCCGCAAAGTACAGCTTACGGCTGGGGGAGGGCTAGTCGGGGGAAGGCGCCACTATCGGCAGGTATTTCAGCTCAATTTCCACATCTCCGGCGTCTTTGGCCACCTGTCTTGCATGACTAGTGAAAAGACGACATCGGAGGGCAACAGGCAGAGGTCTAGCAGCGCTCCAAACCTGCGACGGTCCCCACGGCACAGCCCTGCCGTGCCAGGTGTTCCCAGTTTGGTAGAAATGGGTGAGCAGTGCCTACCATTGGCCAACATGTACATAAATGTGCAGCTATTTATAACACTTAAAATGGATTTAAATTAGGTATGCTAGTTTCATGACTGCCGAAAAATTCCGTACCGTACTACTTCATACATTATTCTCTTTGTCGATGCACAAACCTGGTTATTCCTGCTTTTAAGAGTTAAACTGGTCAGAAGTGACGGCTTTATACGCATCGTACTCTCTGCAGAAAATGAAGACGTCTGCTTCACCTCAGAGGCTGTGGAGTCTTCTGGCAGTTCCTACCTTTGCATCCCCTTCCACAGAGAAGGACACATCTCACATGGTAATCCCGTGGACCAAGGGATGGCAGCCCAAGCCCCAGACATCTGCTCGGGTGCCAGCAGGCGGAGTCCCGGCGGGGCGCGCCGCTCCGATCTCGTGCTGCTGGGCTGCGGTGCGCTGCTGGCTTCGGTGGGGCTGGGCTTCGACCTCCTGGAACTCGGCCGGCCGGAGGAGAGCAGCAAGACGCGCTGGGAGGGCTTCTTCCACCGCGCCGGAGGACAGCGAAGGAGCACCAGTCCCCCGACGCGGAAGCTGTTCCGCTGGGAGAGCCCACTAAAGCCTGCGGCTCCCCTGCAAAATCAGGGCTTCCCCGCCTCCCTCACACTGCTGTCCCTGTCTTCCGTCTCTGACTGTAACTCCACCCGCTCCCTGTTGCGCTCGGATAGCGAGGAGCTGCTGGTCTGCAGGCCTGTATCTCCGCAGCGGCAGGCCTGCCCCGCTCGGGCCGCCCCGCTCAATCCCCTAGTGAACACTCAGCTGGAAAGCTTCAAGCGACACCCCCGGCAGTCACTCACCCCCACGCACATCCCGTTTACCCCCAGCGATTTGCACAGTTTACACCGAACCCCGTCGGATGGAGCCATCAAAAGAGGATGCTCTGCAATTAGTCATCAGCCACAGCCTATAGAGGAGACCCCGGAATCTGCAGGTTAGAACCAGCAAGCATTTCCGAATTTAGAAATTGTTGTATAGAAATTGTTAGAAAATAAGTTTCTTCGCAGTATTAATAGAGGAAGTGGAGTGTATTACTATAATAATATTGATATATGTCATCATAAAAAAACCTGAATCAAGTGGGAATGTGCAGTCAGTTAACACTGATTCTCTATCAATGTACATCCTTTTATATAAACATATGAAAAAATGAATTCGTTATTTTATACATATATATCAGGCAGTATAGATCTATAGAACTTGCTAAACTAATTACGATCATTCTGCATCCCAGAAGAATATTTATCATATTGTTTTCTATGAGTTTGGAATAATTAGGTACATTTTAAATTTTTACGCATGTAGTTCGTGTTCAAGACTCTTTTGAAGAGTTACATGTAACTCAGCCAGTAACTTTAGTGTCACTTAGAAACACATTTTGACTTGTAATGGTGATGCATATTGACTTTGCTCGTAATTCTTTCTAGAGGGAGGCCTGAAAGCCGTAAGACCCAATGGTGTGGAGGTTCCCCGCCTGCCTGACCCTAATGTGGTTTTCCCTCCAACACCTCGTCGTCGCTGCCCACCAGAAAGACCCAAGACGTTAGACTTCCTGGCCCGGCCTCGCCCGTTACCTCGCGCCCGCTCCGAGGTCAGCCGGGGCGACTCTGCTGATGGGCACGGCAGAGGAGCTAGACTCAGCGCTGGGGAGTCTCCGAGCCAGAGCCATAGTACAGAATCCCCCACAGCTTTGAAGTCTGGAGGGGCTGTATCAGTCCTCCCCACCCCTATGAAAGCCCCAACGCCATGCTCCCCACGCAAGTGCGGTAGTCTGCTCGACCAACGAGATGAGGGCCAGAGGCGGGATGGGACAGTCCCCCTCTGCATGCCTGAGCTGGATGCGTCAAAGGGCTCCCCCTACAGGTCCCAACCAAGTTTCTGGTCCTGACTCAGTCCCGGCTTTTCTGAACCTGAAAATAACCTACCTTGGCAAGGAGAGAAGGAAAAGGGACATTATATTTCAGAATGTCCCTTCATAAGCTTATATTTATGGACCATGCTATGACGCCACAAACTGCCCAAAATCTTCGGTAAGATTTCGGATTTGAAATTTTGCCACCTTTGTTTAAAAACAGAGGTGCAAAAATGCCCCCCCCCCCCCCCCCCCCTGTAGATTGTTTTTTCTGTTCCTATGTTCCTATGTTCATCTTACGTGGTTTTCATGGTGCTAATTTATGCCGTTAATTTCTTGATGCTTCGGTGGGTGACGGGCACAAAACTGAATCATTAAAGAGCGAGCTAGTAGGAACAAGACATTCGGAAATGAAAATGCTTTAACTAGTTTGTTAAGCCGTTTCTACGATGGCTCCCTTCATCATGGTTCATGAATTTGTTCATGAATGTAAAACTTGATTCATATTAAGTGCTTGTGTTTGGAGCGAAATGAGGTAAGTTTTTTTTTTTTTGCCTGCAAACCTCATAACTCCATTACACTGGCAATGTTCTGTATGTCACATACATGAATGTGGGTATATTTTACCTCTTATAGTATGTCATTAGTATGAGCAAGAACTTTTAATGCAGAACCTGTTATATGAATGTTATCACAGCTGCTATAATACGACGTTCAGTTTTATGGTGTTGCACTCGGTGCATACTGTTCCCTGTGTATTGTATGTGTGTCCATTTTAGCAACTGTTCATTTACAGAGTATAGGACTCTCTAGGGAAAAATTTTCAATTTTGAAAACCCCAAAGATTTATTCCAAAAAGAGTAAAAAAGTTCGGAGCAGGGGTCTGAAACTCCAGTCCTCAAATGCATTGTTATTTTATTAGCTGAACTCATTGCATTAGTAGATTTGAGCCCTTGCACAGGTAAGAATAAAGGACAGATTCATGTATCTTACGTAAAATACTGTAATAACTGTCAAATTTCAGAAGAATGAGGTAAAAGGAAAATCATTTAACATCAATATATTGTAAAGATATTCCACAGATTTGGCTATGAAAGGTATTCAAGTGTTTGCATCACAAGATTAATTCAGTCATATGGGGGGTGTAGAGTTGCCAGATTTCCCAGTCAGTCGAGTCGTAGATATCTCCTCAGTACGTAGGTATCTTCTCAGTACATACAGTAGATATCTCCTCAGTACGTACAGTAGATATCGCCTCAGTATGTAGATATCTCCTCTATACGTACAGTAGATATCTCCTCAGTACGTAGATATCTCCTCAGTACGTACAGTAGATATCTCCTCAGTACATAGATATCTCCTCAGTAGGTAGGTATCTTCTCAGTACATACTAGCTGTATAAATTCATGTAGATAACATTGTAGTTCTGCATGCATATTGTTTAAAGAACAGTCAAAAAACAGGCCCTGGCGGCATGTCTTTGTACTGATTTAATATTTATTTATTAAATGATATGATTTGTATTTATTTTCGGACTTGCTTTAAACTGTATTTGATTACTTTTATGAAAATGTTGAGATATTCAAAATATTGTCAAAAAAGTATGAAATGCAGTCTTAAGATTCTTTTTTACAATTTACAGGCTTCCTATCGCGATAGGGAGTAGTGTCTTCCAGGTAGCTGCTAATGTCATTTGTATCCAGAAAGTGATTAACGCATCCAAAGTGAACCCGCAGACAAGGGTTGGCATCCTCTCTTTGGTATTTTGCATTGTGTAGGCTACGTAGCGTTGAAGAAAAATATTGTAACCTCAATAAATATTCAAACAACACATTCAGTCTGAGTAAAAGTACTGATGTTTGCATTAAATTGATCATAGGGTATGGTTTATTTTTGTTAATGCATTATATATCATACACTTTACATATCAGTCATTAGAAGGCGACACATTTTACTGTGAAATTTTAAAATATGGTCTATTTTTGCATGTGCAGACAGAAGGGAAGGCATGATGGTACTAAAAACTGGGTAGCCCGATATAGATAAGCAAATATATCTCTTCGTATCTACAGCTCATTCAGTACATATTAGCTTTGACATTCTCTGTATTCTACAATATTTTACAATATCTGGCATAAGCAAATCTTAGTTCATGTAACCATTACTCCATTTAATGATAACAATCCCACTGTTTTTTTCTGGTTGCTAATTTAAAGACATCAATGCATTTACCAGAAGCAGCTGTGTACCTTGAAGTGAGAAGGCTTTCTTTATAATTAAAAGTACTTTCAAAATAGACCTGTTCTCTGACTGTAGTTGGACATCATAATGTCTGTGGTCCCGACACTTACAATGCGAAATTATGATCACATCAAAAACATGGGGAAGTTGTCATTTTCTCCCTGAGGGGAGATTTTCTGGGGACCTGGGACCTAGGATTCTGTAAAGTGCTTTGTTTTTTTTCCACCTTGTTATAAACTCTTTGTAAATTAAACTGAATAGAATTTTCTGCAAAGACATTAATTATGATTGTATGTACTGTTAGAAAATATCTTTGATGTATGAACCAAGTATGAACTGAATGCAAAAGTATAAATGATCTGTTATGAAGCACTTTTGACAGCTATACCTAGTGTTGCAGTGGCAATACTTTTGTGGATTTAATTGTACTCTTCTTGGATCAAATATACTTAAATTAAAAGCCACTTTAAAATGTATTTCCACTGAAGTAAGTGGGAAAACTAATTTGATTAAATGTGTTTCAGTGAGTTGTGTGCATTGTATAGGGGACGGACAAAATTATGCAGACGCCACATGAAAAAGGATTTTGTAGCGACTGAATCACTACGCCAATTAGGATGTATGTGTCAGAGATACAGGAGTTTTCACAAACACCAGGTCGAAGTCAAAAAAAGCATTCCGTGGCTTCTGCAGTCACCAAGGGTGTTTCTCAATGCTAAGACCACAGCGATTGTACATGTGGTGCAGACAAGGGCAATCTCGCCAACTCGCCTCCTAAGAATGAACTTTGGATGGAACGAATGCTGGGACTGTTCTAATTTTGCGAGGATGCAACCGATGCATCCTTGATATTTGGGGCAGAGTAAGAATGACATTGAGGATTTTTTTTACCATCCTCTGTACTTTTGTTCTTAGCATTGGAACTGGCCTTCAGCAATGGAGGGTGACGGTAAACTGATACACAAGTATGGTCAAGTAAGCATTGAAAAACACCCCAGGTCTAAACATCAGTGAATCTTTTGGGACATTTTGGTGTAGACGGTGTGAAGTACATTTCTAAAATTCCTTCTTCCCTCAAGGAAATGGGGCATTTTCTTCTTGAAGAAATTTCCTATTACACCCAGTTTAACTACTGTTCAGTATGACAGCACTACAAAAAAGACTGAAGCTGATCTGAAGGCAAAAAATGGCCCTATTCTAAGGTCGTAGATATTAATAAACTGTTAGATGTTTCCAATGTTTTGTCCACCTCCTCTGTATTTCTGCAGTTACTACTTTGATTTGTAAAAGTATTTTTCCCAATTCTGATTTCCTGCTTGCATGTTGTTGACACTTATTTTCTATGAAAACATTAAATGAGATAACCTGAGAGCGAAAACAACATTTTGATACTTGCTACTGGGCAGCATGCAATCACACCTCTACACTCAGTGACTGATTCAAGGGCGTAGGTTTGGTTTCAACATTGGTAGGGACCCAAACCCCCCCTCCCCACAACCCCCTAAACACACCCAGTACTCTCACAATATGGACATGTCCCTACCAGCCATCCCCAAATCCACGCCCTTGAACTGATTGTACAGCATATCAAACCTTTCCTGCAGTTATTCATTTTACAGCTCTACATTAACATCTGCTTTATCTCCATATCGTTAGGTATGTTAGTTTCAAAAAAATTGTTCAGGTATTGAGCCAAAAGATATAGATCTGCAACAGCCAAATAAAGTATTGTTTTTTTCCCATTGTATTTTCCACTGTTGGTCTGCTAATGGCAATTCACCACTGACTCGCTGTACAGCCTGACAGATTCTTGTTCAGTTCATAGGATGACTAAGACGTTACCCTACAGTCTCAGACTATTTTCATTTGCACAGTACAGGTCTGATTCTGTCAAAGCAATTATACATCCATTTTTGACACCTTATCCAAAGAGACAAAGGGCGGTCTATCCTTAAACTCACCCCATTAGAGCTGGGTGATAAGGCAAAATATTTAATCACGATAATTTTTTTCATATCAACATCAATAATTCTAACAATATAAGTCATTCTTTACTTTAAGGCTCAATTTTTGCTTAAAATTCCCTTAGGATCCCCCTTAAATGGATTCATAACATGAAAAAGGTGACAAGTTGAATGGGCTACAAACCAAAATCTAATTTCAATAAGTCATACAAAATAAACTCTTTTGTCTTTTTTGAAAATGCTGACTGTGGTTTTGCTCTGCCAGCCTCGCTGCTCATCCCAGGGCTCGGTTTGGCCTGGCTGGCACAGTTGTCACCAGTCCAATACAGGAAGTGATGCCTGGCATTCGTGACCATAAGTGTTTGCATGCATTCTGTGTCTTCCACTGGGTGGCAATGTATCAAATGCTGAAATAAGATTGCAGTATTTCCAATTTTAGTTGGTACAAGTTTCAGTCAGAGTTAACAGTACATAGCACCAAGAACCAAATTTGTTATTTTTTTAAACTTGCAATAAGTACCACCACCATCTTTTACCCTGTTCGCTATCAAACAATGTACCTAACTGACAGTTGATCAAACTTACTCATTTTATCATTTGAATTTTATATGACAATGAGTAGATTTCATCTATATCGCCAAGCCCTACACCCACACACCAAACCCAGTCTAAATTCACATAATTAGCAAATTAACACAATAGCGTTAACTCAGCAAAAGACCGACCATGTTAGAAAACTTGGTATCACTTCACAATAAGGCTCGCTTTTGACTTATAAATGGTAGTAGCTGATTAATAAAAAACACTATTATAAATAGTTTATAATTGTCTATTAAGGATTTACGAAGTGTCACAACCTAACCTGACTAAACGATTCATATTCCCTTTATGAGGGCAGTGTTATTGTAATGTGGTACTGAATAAGGCATATTAAAAGGCTGAATAAACAGTATTATCATAGGAGTGTGTCTGGAAGGCCAGGCAGAGGGAAAAGTGACATCGAAACTGTATTCTGTTTTGAATAATGAGGCAAATCCTCTCAACAGACAGCTGGCACAGTTGAGGAACATCTTCAGATGCAGACTCATCTCCCCAAGATACAAAACTAAGCACTTTAGACGCCTCTCTGTTGCCATTCATTTTCCCCCCTAGGACTTCCAAAGGCAGCCATGAAACATAATCTGCTGAGCATTCCCTGGTTCTGCTTTGGAGTCACTGCCCAGTGGGTCATGTCTGGAACACCTCTCTGGGGAGAGGAGCAGGTGGTGCCCTTATTAGATGCCCAAACCACAGCTGACTCCTCTTAATTTGAAGAAGTGCATCTCTGAACACCTCCCTGTCACACAGAGCAAGCCCAGTAATCCTACCCACAGCTCATTCCGGCTGCTACTACTCACTATTTTGTGCTTTTGATCATCACCCAAAACTTGTGACCAAAGGCGAGAAAAGAGACTGACTAGTAATCCACGAGCCTCGTCTGATGACTGAAACTCTGGCTACACCACTACAGGCCTCCCGAGTGCCTGCAAAACTACAGACACTGAAAGAAACTCCCAAGGCTGACTCGGGGGTTCCTGGTAACCATGATCCACACAGCATATTCTATTGTGTACAATCAAATTGGCAATAATGGCCTGTGTTAGCTTGGCCCATCCCTACAGACATTTTCACCACAGAGATCCCTATTAAGAACCTAGGGCTCCAGAGCCATACAGCACTGGGGATCTTTGGAACAATTTTTAACAAAATGTGGATAAGGAAATCTTAATGGTATAAAACAGAATTCAATTTAAATATTTAGATAACTTACGACACACCGCCGGGAATTTGTACCCAAGTGCATACCACATGAGCTAAATCGGTGTAACAAAGATTTAATGAAAACACCATGTGTTGTAGCTGACAATAGTAGCAACATCAAATCAACACTTACCATATTAGACTAATAACCACAACCCTGTGCTGGATAAGTTACAGAAGATGAACATAAAGAAACGATACAGTTAAAAATTATGTATAAATATATACATTATAGTTAATTCCGTAGCATAACAACTGAGACAGAAGTTTTATCTGTAAGAGCTGAGAATATAAAAAAAATACGAGACGACTATTATTTGAAGAGGCATAATCCAGCCATATATATCACAAAGTATTAAAATTAACAATTGGCTCCGGTATCACAGAGCTGTATGCTGCATATACAAAAAAAAAAACTGGTAATGTACGAAATAAACAGAACCAGCCATCACTACTCAAAATGAGCTTTCAGAAAGTGATGTCTTTTAAAAGGTTTATAGCAGTTTACCAGCCAAAGCAAGGTGCATGATGTGGTCCAGTGTTTCTCAAACTGGTCCTCAGGGACCCCCAGACAGTCCACTGTTTTGCTGGGAGCTGGGAGGGAGGACCCGGGCGGAGAATCGCTGAATCAGGCAGTAGTTCGGTTCGACCTACACAGAGCTGCATTACCCATTTTGGGTGAGGAGACCCAAATAACACAAACAGGTTCGCATTCTATTGTGGGAGCAACACAGCCAGGCTCTGCTCTTTTGAAATCACATCACAATGACACTGTTGCCTAGGCACCTGCAAGTCTATGAGGAGAATTAAGTACATAGTGCTGTTGTCTAGCCACCTTAAATCACTTGAAGAAGCCTGCATGCACGTGGCGGAATTGCGGGACAACCTTCACTCCTACTGATCAGGACCAGAATCTGGGATGGAGATTGGGGCCTCAGTGTACTGAGGGGGGAGACCTGCAACAGCGGTACCTCCCAACAGCACACTGAAAAAGTTTTTTTTTTTTTTTATTTTGCATGTGAATATTATGTTTAACGGAAGCAATATTTAACCAAAACAGGTCTTCACAAAACCGGCAAGTACAAAAGACACATTTGTGACTTTTAGGAAGTCATAAAACGATGCGGGGACGCTACCTTCCGCACACAACCGTGAGAGAGCGTTTCCCTGTAAATATCCACCGGCTTATGGGGCCTCTTTTTCCCTCTGGCCGCTGCGACGGATCTTCATCTCCGTCAGCTGGATGTAGCGGATTACATTGGTGTCTGGAGCACAGACAACAGAGGTCACTAATTCTGCACCGATGCCACATCTCTTTTAAAGCTTAGCATGCTTTGTTTTTTTTAATCTTATTGACACCTGAATACATTTTTTTTTATTGTCATCGATAGCCTTATATATAAATATAGATAACTGGTGCTTACCTGACGGTTGCTGTTTATGTGACTCTTTTAGGTAGTGAAGAGCCTTGTTAAAGTCTCCCAGGTGGTAATAAGCCACCCCAGATCGGTACAATGCCTTGAAGTTCTCTCCTTCCTTGCAAAGGACCTTCAGGCAGTATTCCTTGACGCGCTCATAGTTCACCAACTCCATCTGCAACAAGCAAGCTATAACAAAAGACGTCTTACATAAAGCCGCGATGTGTCCGCTAGCCGGCGAGAATCAGAAAGCATCGACCCCGATCAAAAGGGGGGAAATGCGACGAAAAAGTAATACAACGATGAAAAATACACTAACCGCACGTTGTCATCATCGTGCTACGATGCATTTATATTTTTTCAAAGACTAAAAATCGTGCAAGATGTCTACACTTTTTCTTAAATTGCTATAAATTAATCAAGCTACATTTTAAGTATGGAATTAATGTTTAATTCAAATGTGCAATTGCGGTCAGTCATGCAAGAGTGCACTTGAACTGCACTACCCTGCTGTTATTATTTATTATTTTATCTGTGCCTCATAAAAATCAGACATTAACTAAAATCACCTGCGAGACTGTTGTAGCACTCCAGCTCGGCGTTCTCCACTGCGCCCCTTTCTTCATCCGTCAAGGCGGAGTGGCTGATAGTTTTCAGAGCCGACGAGGGGGACCTGGAACTGACATCGGGGTCCCCCAGCACCCTGCATAACCCTTTCATTTCAAGCAGCGCCCGGTGGTACTTGCCGATCGCGTCCCTGTATTTCTTATCCTTGTAACACTGGGTGCCCTGCGTCTTGAAATCGAGGGCGCGTCGGACCAGGTCCGCAGGTTCGGAATGCGGCGGCTGCTTGACGACGGGGCCGGAGTGGAGACGGAGATGCTGCTGGGAGCGCATGTCTCGGATCCGGCTACCTTGGGGATGGATGCACTGCTGCAGCGTGGACGCTCCGACGATGCTGCTCCCACCAACACAGCCGCCACCCTCTGCTCTCTTATAATTCCCATCGTACGCGGTCTGCCTTTGACTCATTTTATCATTTACATGTAATTCAATGCGTTCGCAAACACATAAGGAATACGATGAAGTCTTAATATTCTAATCGAAAGCCGCAAGCTCCGATTTCCCTTTCGTCGTCTACATACCCAGTATTCTCAGTACCGTAGCGTAGTTTCCCGTCAGCGCTTTCTACCGGTGCCCGCTTTGGTCATTATTGTGCTCCATAAATAAAATGTTTTTTTTTTTTTCTTTTTTTTTTTTTTTACGCCT
>JAODKL010000027.1:11796761-11810245 GCA_026780765.1 Petrocephalus schoutedeni | reverse complement strand
AGGTGGAAGCTCACCTCCCCGCGTTCCGTCTGGCCGCTACCTGCCTAGCGGTAGAGCGGCTCCGGAGCCCCGCTTGTATCAGCGCGGCGGTGACCCGGCCGAGCCCCCCTTTCCGCGACTCGGCACCCCGCTTCCACCTCACCTCCGGCCGCCGAGGGGGCTTCGCGCGTCGCCGTTCCCGTACCGCGCATCAGCTGTCGTCGATTTAGGACCTTTTATTTTCAACCGGCCAGCTATAATTCACCCAATACTTCGTTTTTGGGCAACGCCAGGGTATAATTGGCTTTTTATTAGCCCACTCGGAGATGCACCCAGGGTTATTCATTTAAAAAGTTTCCCCCCGTGACGCTTAGTTGCGTGTGGCTGTGTATTACTGTGTATAAACCCGAGCCAAGGCGCTAGCTGCATGTCAAAGGCATAAGTGCACTAAGTACGGCGCTGGGCTTTTCCAGCGGACATTTCCCAAATGTCTTTCGTGCCTCCGACCCACTGACACGTAGGTGTGATTTGCAATGAGGGGGGCACATATATATATATATATATATCAGAGCTACAGATCGGCTTGTTAACTGCCCTAATGTGGGTGACGGCATCGCGTTTGTTTCTGGCGTTACCTGCACTAGTTCGGTGCGTTTAGTCTGAGTGGCGGAATAACGGAGTATCATTAGAAAATCGGGGTTGCAAATGGACAGAGTGCCCTTTTCCCCCACGTCAGGCACATACAGTGTGTAGTGTAAAGCGAACTGGGATTGGGATCTGGTGCGGGATGTCGGGACGATACAACGACGTGGTTAGCTGTATCATACTTTCAAGCAATCAAACAGTAATTAATTGTATCGTCATCAACTTGGGGGCAAGTTAGCGCAAGAATGTCCTTGCCCCCCCCCCCCTTCTCAACTTTGGGGAAAAATATCACTCGTTACACGCATAACTTGTAAATCGTTATTTTCTGTACCCTTGATCTTATGTTGTTCCTGCTGTCTTGGATTTAAGATGTGTAGCGTGGCTTCTATATTGATTCTTCAATGTAGCCTGTGTACTCCGGCACCACAATTTTTAACCAATGGGTTTAATTGCTAATCCCCTCTCTAAAATTCACAGCCAACAGTGCTGAAAACTAGCACAAATCTTGATACTAAATGATGTGCTTAACTTCAGAACAATAAGCCACGTGCTGCATTTGTGGCATGCCAGTATTTCAGACATCATACATCGAATACATCTGAAATCAAATACTGTGACATGCTGTACCAACCTGTCAAAATTATAAAACGGTATACTCCATTGCATGCAAATGCCCTGCAATGTATGGACTTTGTTCCCTGTGCATCCTGAACCCCTGAGACCCACCATAACCCTGTATTGGATAAACAGTTTGGAAGATGAGTCTCCTAAATCAGTTCCCTAAATAAAATAAAAATTAGCTGGTACTGTTCAAAACGTGTCAAAAAATGGTAGCACTGGAATGTTGAATCCTGTACGGAAACAGCCTTAACCTCCATGCCGCTGGACATATTTAACTGGGATTGCAACCCCACACCACTATCCCTCCTTTATCAAACTTTACAGTTGGCACAGTGCAGTCAGGCAGGTAACGTTCTCCTGGCATCCGCCAAACTCAGACTCGTTGATTAGACCGTCAGACATAGAAGCGTGATACATCACTCCATAGAATGTTTCCACTGCTTCAGAGTCGAGTGGCCGTGGGCTTTGCACCACTCCATCTGACACTTGGTATTGCACTTAGTGATGTGAAGCTTTCATGCAGCTGTTCGGCCATGGAAGCCCATGCCATGAAGCACTCGGTGCAGAATGACCTATTTTTTCACAAATGTTTCTATACCTGACTGCATGGTTAATTTTATATACCTATGGCAATGGGTCTGAATGAGACACCTGAATTCAAGATGTGTGTCCAAATACTTTTGTCCATATAGACCTAATCTCACTTCTGATAATTCCTGCTCAAAACATCACCTCCTTCTTGTTGATGCCTCAATCTGGTGGGTATAGGGTGGCCAGTGATCAACCATCTGGAACGCCATCCATCTGGACCGTGCAGCGTAGCGTGTAATTCATCAGTGAATAAAACTGTTTGGGAAAAAGTGTCCATATGCCCCGATGAGCCAAAACATTGTGAAGCAAATTCAGTGCATGTAGTCGACATGTTGAATGTGGAAAAAATGGACAGGGATAAAGATCTCGAGAGATCTTGAGATAAGGTCCAAGTCTTTATGGTCAGACGGGGTCAGAGCATCTCCAAAATGGCAAGGCTTGTGGGGTGCTTAGTCAGCCATGGTGAGTACCAAGGAGTGGTCCAAGGAGGGAAAAACCATGAAATGCCAACAGGATGTTGGGCGGCCAGGGCTCATCGTTGTGGTCTGTGAAGGAAGGGTATCCTGTTTGGCCTAACCCTAAGTACCAGATGGGCTACTGTGGCACAAGTGGCAGATAATTTTGATGACGATCACTGGAGTAGTTTTCATTGTGTTGTCGACTAAAAGTACAGAATGTCCGTTTATCATTATGCATCACTCGCAGACCCTGATATGCACCGTTTTGCAAGATAGTCAAAATTATTTGCTTCACATTGGGGTGGTCATAATATGTGGGCGTATCGGTCCATGTCTGTGCCCACTGCATACTCGTCCTTTTGTGAGCTTTAGTGAGGGGTGGCTGAAATGCAAGTTCAGGCACACCTGCCAACCTCTGGTGGGTGTTGCATCAAAATGTCCTTGGAATTTCAGGGACACGAGCAATTTCAAAAATCTGTTTGTGGCTGAAACTTTCTTTAATGATCCTTTCTGATATGCTTCATCTGTACTCTGAAAACATTTTTTAACAGTTTAATGATGTCAACTTTTCACAAGATATGAAGTGTGCAATGTCTTGCAAAAAGCATAAACTATTTTATGCCCTTCAGCTGCAGTGCAGTGTTCCTTCCTTACCGTATTTAACGATAACTGTGACTTGCTGATTAACATGAACAGTTGATTTTCCATTAAGATCACCTGGCAAATGAAATTGGGACACTTTCTGATACACTTCATCTAAAGGCATGAAAAATAATTAAGCAACCGAAAGCTCAGAATCAGCTGATATTTTGCTGGAGGAGTTTCTGAAATGTCACTCGCGTAATAATTTGGAACATGGTGTATATTTCTCAACAAACATTTCCGGAGCCACTCATAATTATATTGTTGCTAAAAATGATCTGGCAGCTGTGTAATCCTTGTACTACTTTAAGGTTAAAAATAGAAGTAACTGACATCCATGGGAAAGTAGCTGGTGAAATGTGGTTTAGCAGATTGTTTGAGACTCTTAATGGTTATAATTACACTTAATTTGGTCACGCCTTCAACTGTGGAGTGTAACTTATAGTGTTTCTTTATATGAAAGAATATGCTGAGCTCAGTATTTGTCCTTAAATATAGACTTAGTCATAGCTACATGTCATCTTTCATTTTGGGTCAGCCCACTAACCCTTAACTTTTTCATGCAGTGCTACTTGTGGTTTTGGGTGTTTACACCAGTATATTTGTCAGCTATTTTATGTCATGTCTAGGAAAACCTATGGATGCTTTCTGATAGTGACACAGTTTGCTCACTGATGTTTTGCAGCAGGAATGAAATATGATCCGCCTTGCGCATCTCACATGTAGCAAAGGTTGATCAGGGCACGTGATGGTGGGTGTGAAATATTAAAATGTTACTTCTACACTTCAACCCCAACTACGAAATGCCACCTTGGAAAATGAGAACTTAAAATGAATCAAACAGTGTCAGTGGTTAATGATCTGTATTGCATTGGGATACAAGTTGCACATTAGGTCAGCAGTCTAGGATACGGGAAGTTTTTACGTCTTTGAATATTCTCCCTGAGTCTGGGTTTCAATTCAGTTCGGTTTATTTTTATATAGCGCCTTTCACAATAATGTTGCCACAAGGATCTTTACGTGGGTATGTTGTGATACATTGCAGTATTTTAAAGAAGGAATAATGCAAAATGTGGAAAATGAAAGACAATGAAATGAAATAAAGTCTGAAGACATACAGTTAAAATAAATTGCTTATTGAATATGATTGTGTGATGGTGTTTGTGTGCCATTTGGATGAGCTTCCCATCTAAAGTGTAGCCCTTGTGCCTTATGCTGCCTGGGACAGGCTCCAGCCCCACCCCCACACCTCTGTCTGGGATAAATGATTCGGAGATGGATGGGGGAAAAAGTTTCCACTGCACCAGTGGATGAAACCGCTTTATTCAGAAACTTCCACAGAGTATAATTTGACTTGATCTTGACTGAGAATTATAGTTGGTAGTTCAACTTCTGAATGGGTTTTTGATCTTTGCCTTCCTGAGGGATGGACTTCAAACAAGGGGTGCTCCCCAGTATGGATACAGAATACATTTTAGCAGGTAAACATAGTGTAATGCCATTTTATTCATCCATCCATTCATCTTCCACCTGCTTATCCTGGTCAGGGTGATGCTGCCTAGCATCAGGCCCCTACATGTGGTACAAGGAAGGGCTATACTGTGGATGGGATGCCTAGTTTCACTTTCTAATGGGTCCTAACTATTGAGTGTTCCTCTTTGCAGGCCCTTCCTCCCACTATGGTGATTGTGGGCATCTACTGCGGGGTAATCGCAGTACTGTTCCTGCTGTTAAAGACTGTGAATTACCGACTGCACCATGCCCTGGACGAGGGAGAGATTGTGGAGAGCAGAGCAGTAGAGGCTGAAGGAATCAGAGCCAACCCTGGTGTGGGTAACGACGGCAGTGCCATCCGGCAGGAGGATAGCAATGGGCCTGGGTAAGTGATAACAGTGCTTCCAGGGGCCACACCGAATAACAGAAGTATCTAAACAATGTATTAAGGCTGTCGCTATCAATTTTATATTTATATTCGATTCATCTAATGATTTACTTTGACGATTAATCGCGTAACAGTTTAATATACAGTCTCCCACCGTAAAAGTGTCAAATGTTTTTGGTCTCCTGGGCAATGCAGCAAGCATGCAAGCAGAGTGAAGCAAAAGGATATGAGAAATGCGAGACCCAAAGATCACTGTGAGATCTGAGAGGCTGCCATGAATGTGCCTGGTGTCCTACAAAGCAGCACTGTACATATTTAATGCAATTTTGGGGTTTTTTTCTTTGAGAACTTTTTGTGTATGCTCTGCTGGCCTTCGTGAGTCATCGGCATCTTTCACAAACCGCCCCCCCCCCCCCCCAAAAAAATTGCCATTTAATTTCTTATGCTGACCACACGATAAATCGAAACCGTGATGGGGAAAATTGACCGATTTAAACTAATCTAATGTAATAAATACATTGCAATTGGCACAAGGCAGGAACCAACCAACCGTTGCAGGGTGTACACTCAGTGACACACGGGGTAAGTTTAGGCACTCCAGTTCACTTAAGTAGCATGTTTTGCCTTTTGGCAGAGGGAGGAAACGAAACACACACACACACACATATATGCATGCATGCACAGGGTGAACATACAAACTCCACACACACAAAGCAGCATTGTGTAGCAACTCCGCCACCCACTTCACCAGGGTGCCACCCTCATTACTAGGCTTGTGCAATGTGCAATCTTAATATCGACATGGCATTTGCAGTTTTCACAATTTTCCAAAAACCATGATAGTCAACTGGGTTGAGACCATCAATAAGTTTCACTTAAACGTTTTTGATCAGTCATAGGAAACAAAACTTAGTGACGTTTGCAGTTTTATTGATATCTGGTATGTTTAAAAAAAAATTAAAAATAAGCCTAAAGTATTCTTACTGCAGCCTAAAGCTGCAGTTGCATAAGCTCTGGATGCACTCTCCGAATCCCTCATAATCATTCTCGTCCATCTTATTGGACTCTCACATGGACCATGTGGTGCATTTGTAAAGAAAAAGAGTGAGGAGGAGAAAAGCAAACAAGAATCAGTCATGAAAAGATAGTCTTCCTCTGTATGGAAATATTTAGTATTCCAAAGAGACGATATTGAGCAAAAGCTAGTGATTTTTTTTGGCACTGCTTTGTCTGTTGGCACGACTCGTGGCAGCTCAGCTAACTTATTTGACAGACACTCTTGGTCGATAAGTTCTTTTTGGCTATAATTATTTTTTCATTCAGCCCTACTGAAAACCCACAATACATTCACAAATGTATCATGTGGTTATTATGTACCGTATTATGTAAGCTGGTGCCGCTAAGTGACGGGGCTAGCCTTTGTTTTAACAGAAATTTTGACACAGGAATTTTTGAAAGTAAATTGACCAAAATAATTAAAGTTAACGTGTTGGCAAATACAGGCTAGGCTACTCTCAGAGGCTACTCTCTTTGGCTAACATCAAGTTATCGGGTGTCAGTCAAACCTGAATGTTTTCTTTTCAGACATATTTGTATTGCGGTTGTTGTGGTGATATTTAAGTTCCACTTTGCAGTACCGACAGACGGCTACATTCTCATTCACTTTCCATGTGAAGTGCTTCCGCACAACTGACGCTTTCGCTCTTTGCTTGGACCCTCAACTAGGCGTCGTCTTCCTTCCACCAAATTATTGAGTAATGGAGAAGGCAAAATCTGCCTCGCACGTTATAGGTTCATTAATGTGTAGATATGGTAATAGGGGAGTCGTTGATGGTGTTTGACTGTGTCCTGGTTTTCATGAAAAGACTTATGAATTTGTTTAATCGTGTATTGGAATATGGGGAACATAATGATGGTGTATCTGGTCTTGTAAAATTGGCTGTGTAGCTTGCCCATCATTGCCAAGTTATACATCTTCATTCGTTGGTGTTGGATACTAAGTTTTAAAAAGGCATAAAGTTTTTTTTTTTTTTTTTTTTTTAAGCTTGTTGACATTGACATTGTAATTATGTTCATGTGTCTATTATTGGACCTTGATTGGACCTCATCCTTAGCTTAATCTTAATCTTATCTTGATTATATCATAAGAATAGTAAAATCCGTAACTGGCTTGCGTAATGGAACAGTATGCTGCTTCAAATCTAACACGGATGATTTGGTGAATGCCTTACCTAACTCTAGTGATATATACTTTGACACTGTTGATATGTATAAGCTGCAAGGGCTTTCCTCCAGTCATTCATATGTTTAGGTCTATATGGGCATTGTTGGGTTTGTCCTAGTGTCCTGTTTGTTGTGCTTTCTTTAGAGATCCAGGAGGAGGGATCGAGATGGCAGATTTCATTCGTGAAGAGACCCCACCGGTGGATTGCAGCTCCAGAAACTCCTTTGTTGGAATGGACTCCAGCCACCAGGTGGGTTAAAACATGGGCAACAAGTAGGGCCATGACCATGACATGGCTGTATATCTGGCCTGTCCTCCTACATTCAGGGAGTTTTTTTTTTTTCAGTATAGAACTGAAAAATCTATACTGACTATAACTATAATAGTGGTTTCTGTGTACTTTGTTTAAAGTTTTGTGATCGAGCAAGTGTCAACTGGTGATGGCTAAAATGATTGCCTACAACTTAAAAAAAAAAATCAAATTTGCTAATTATTTTTGTGCTTTCCATTCCCTCATTTCTTGAAAATCACTGCCACATTTAAATACAAAATATTTTAATGTACTGCAAAGTAATCATTTACATTTTACTTTTTAGCAAGCAGTTGTGCTTTTACTTTAGAGATATAGCAAACAGTTTTCTAGGTAATTTAGGTGCACATTCTTTAATTTTTTTTCTATAGCTAATGGAACATAGCTAAAGCATAATTCTATTAATATAATTATTAGAGGAAGTGGCTTTGCACCTATATATCACCAAATAGTAGGCCTACTAAAGACATCACACTTATTACAATTTTAATGTATTCTGACTTCTATTTTTGAGCTGTTACCTTGCACCAATGTGTATAGGTGACATATTGATATTGGCCGATGTCGGTGCAAATTTGGCACCTGTAACTCGAGCTGGTTATATATTGCTCCCTCCCACTGACTGTCCCACAAATATACATTGCTTCAACAGATGATTCTCCAGTGCTTTAGAGAAGAGCTTTTTCAGTGAGTCTGCTAGTGTCAGTTACTCGGTCTAGATTTCTATTCAGTATTATCCTGTTATTTGTAGAATTTTACAAACAGTTTAATAGATTATAGATTAGTCAGATTCTGAGAGACAATGCAACCTTGTGTGTGGATTGCCTGTATGCCAATGGTAGGTTAAAGGTTAAATGAGTTCATATCTTTATCAGGACTTTCTCCCAGTTTCTTAATTTGACCTAAATAATTGTTCTTTCCATTGCCATTCTGCAGCTGTATTGGTGTGCCATACCTCTGTTTTCCCACATATGTAGATCCTTATTCATATTTAATGTTTTGAAGGCTTACTTTCTGAGGCCTGGTACTTTAGGAAGTGTACGTTTTCCCGAGCTTCACCAACAGTGTTGCAGTAGCCTTAGTTAGATGTATGCTGAAAGTATCTGGCACATAACATCCCCTGCAGAGGTACCGGGTTAGGTTATAGAATTATTTTTTCTCTGACAGATTTAGTTGGCTGCTGCACCGCAGGCTATCAGGATATCAGAGTTGGACAACACGGCCCAATAGGCCTAACTGGTTCTTAACTGCCTTATTTTTATATCTGTCTTATTAATTACATGTAGCTCATTATCGGAATGCTTGTACACACCTGTGCAAAGGAGGAAAATCCAGAGTCACATTTAGGGATTTTTCTTTGGTTAAACTGTGTTGGATTTACTGCAACTTTATGTTTTAATTGTTTCTTTTTTTCTGTGCATTAGCTCGTGTCCACTCATGGGGGCATGACTACAGCCAAAGGTGAGAACTATTCGCAAGAATATAATCTAGCCCTGTTTTACCGTTCATCAACTCTTCACACGCCACTGAAAAGTGAAAGTTGTAGCCCCGCCCTAACCTCAGCCTGTAAACTAAACCATAAACATCACACTAACGGGTGATGTTTGTATTAGTCTTAGTCTATTCTCTGCGTCTTCATTTTTCTGTGGTCTATAACCTAACTAAATGTGAGCAGCCCAGTGAATAACAGTAATATGGACCCTGACCAGCAGCTACCTTGCTTTAGAATGTCATTAAATGTGAGTGATATGCATTTTTGCTTCCAAACTATTATTGCATTGTTAGCACTTTGGTTTTGTAGACGTCACAAATATGCGATATAGCCCAATTGAACGATCTATAATATAAGAAAATGTCTAGCTAATGAATAGTAGGCTCACAAATTCCACAGTATCCGGGAAAGGTGCGGTTATTTATTTATTTTACTTTTCAGATCTGTTGGTTCAAATGGTTTTGTTCTATCATTTAACATTCTCTGTATAGTCGATAGCAGTAAATGTAATGAACCTCTGCAGCTGACTATTAATGATAGTGGTTCAATGGAAAAGCCTATTAATGTACTCACAATTTACTACTTTATGATAATATGGCAGAAGGGCCCAGGAAAATATATAAAGAGCTCAGTTGTAAAATGACCTTAGTATAAGTTTAGAAATTCTATTTAAATTTATATATAATATGTATGACTGTTCAGCAGTAATAGCCACTTAAATATTTCTTGAGCTCACACGAAATATACACACACCCCCGCATCCCCTACATATCCATTTTACAGTCAGGTATCCATAGAAAGTAGCAGAGATGGATGCATGACGAATTTTGTTTCTCTGCAGGGGGAGATGCAGGAAAGACCTCAGATGATATCAGCTTAAGCATCGCTCAGAGCAGCAGCCTGTGCAAGGATGGAAGCCAGGACCAAGGTCGCGGCCCCGTCATTGTTTGTTAATTAATCGATCGGTAGACTATCACCACCCCCCCAGGTTTATGTCCCGGGCTAACCGCTGCTTTGTCTCATTAATTCGTTACTGAAGTTGGGGATATGGCTTTAGCAGTCGACCAAGCCACAGTAATTAACAAGACACACCCCTACCTACAGAGTTTGGCTTTTTAACCTAACCAAACAAAAGGTGAAATATAAAGATACAAAACATCCCCAACTCCCTGTCTAGTCAAAAATGCTGACTTGTGGTTTTTATTGCTTCCAATAGGCCGGTATCCATTTATGCAGTTGTGTATCATTTTATCAGTATATTCGTCCAGCTCTGTGCATCTGGATTTTATTTAAAGGTAAATCAGAAGCTAGTAACGTTGGGGTGGCAAGGTAGCTCTTAGCTGCAAACGGTGCCCCTGTTTTGTGTTGTATTGCTTACAATCCCTGGGACTTTGGGTTTAAACATGAGATGGCATATTCACGTTGTCTTCCTTCTCTTCCAGACTTGATGTCCGACCCAAAGATGTATTGCCTTGTCTCCAATGATTCATTCGCCTCCATGCAGCCCTCCACGTCTTTGGGCCCGCCTGAGCTGGCCCGAGACCCAGTGGATACCAGCGACCCCATCCCAAACCAAGCAGCACAGTCATATGAAACAGAAACCACTTCCGTCGGTCTGCTGCACTCGCAGTCGTACCGGAAAGAGCACCGTCCCCGGGGCCTGCCTCGCACCTCCAGCTCGGCCGGCTCCGCGTTCCCCGACCCTTCGCTGCCTGACTACGGCCTGTACCCCCCGCCTCGCAGAGGCGGCCTGGATCCAGTCTGCGAGCTGGAGGCTTCCAGGCCGTCCCAGGCTGGAGAGGCAGAGGGAGACAGTGGCGGGGAGGAGGTCTTCCAGCCGGACCCGGCTGTGGCCTCCACCTCGGGACCAGGCCACTGCAAGGCAGTGGAGTCCCAAAAGCTGACAAGCTCTGCCTCGCATGAGGCCCGGGACGTTGGTGCGGGGCTGTACCAGGGGGACGCAGAGGGGGGACGTGCCGCGAAGGAGAGGCCCCTAAGGGGAGAGCGGAGTGTGGACAGCCTGCGCAGTCTCAGCACGCGCAGCAGCGGCTCCTCTGAGAGCTATTGTAGCGGCACAGACCGGGATACCAACAGCACCGTCAGCAGCTTTCACAGCGAGCAGACCAGCTCCACACACGTGGAGAGTCTTCTCTCACTCTCAGGGGACGAGCAGGAACGAGTGCACGGGGACAGCAGTGTGTCTGCTCCCACGGACAGCAGGACTCCCAGAGAGGCCGCCAGCCCCCACTGCCCTAGCCGGGACGGCAGTTGTCGTGGGCTGAGCAGCCTTTTGTCCGGGGAGGCTAACAAGAACCCCCATGCCAACGAGCTGATGGCCGTACAGCCATCCGACAGCATTGTCCTTATCGCCCAGGAGCCGGCCGAACCCTGCAGCTGCACAGAGGACCTCGTCGCCGGGGCGCCCGCTGACGGCTCGGCCCCCCTGATCCTCCGGGATCCGAAGCCAGACAAGGAGGACGTCCGGCCCAAGTCAGCAAACCTGATCCAGCGGGCCTCCTCCTCGGCGGGGCGGAGCGGCCGCCGGCGGACAGGAAAGCGACGCGCCAGCAGCTTCGACACCAGCCGTCACCGCGACTACATGTCGCTGCGGAGCGCGCCCAAGCCGCGCAGCGCCATGTTCCCCAGGGAGGACGACTCCAGCGACCAGAGCGAGCTGAGCTGCGCCTCCAGCCTGCATTCCGCGCACCGCTTCAGCACGGACAGTTCCTCCAGTGCCGCCTCGCACTCCTGCCACTCGCCCGAGGGTCGTTACAGTGCCCTCAGGGCCAAGCAAGCGATGGCCGCGTCCCTCTCGGGGAAGGGCGTCGTCGGCCCCGAGGGTGCGGGCGGGGGCAAGCGGCGGCCCTCCCGGCGAGCCTCCAGCACAGGCAGCGCTAAGACTCACGCCCGGGTGCTGAGCCTGGACAGCGGTACGGCCGCGTGCCTTAATGACCCCCACCGATTGGTCGCCCCCACTGGTTCGCGTCCCCTCACCACCTCGAAATCAGACCTTGAGGCCAAAGAGGGTGAGGTTTTGGACGCCGTCTGTCTGCTGGGCCGGGCCTCGCAGCTGGAGTCTGTCACGCGATCTCGAAACAGTCTCCCCAGCCACGCCGCCTTCTCTGAGACCCAGGATGCCCCCAGCTCCTCGCGAGGTAAGCCTACAGCAGTCTGCTGCCTTTGGAGTACAAGCATATCATAATTTTCACAGATTCTCTGCTTTGAGGGTAAAGCTATTTCCAGCTTCTAGCAAATAAAGCCAAGAATTACAGTGCATCAATAAGGGGCAGCGACTGCATTGTGTTTCGGAATGGTTTATAGCGGCAACCTTCTAGTTTTCTGTCGATATTATGTTCAGTTCTCATGGTGATTTTAAGATATCGAGGCATTACAGGCCATTGTTCATTTTGATCGTATAACTTGTATGTGAATTTTTTTATTTGTATTCATGCAAAAAAATCTTCTGTTCTGTACATGTATGACCTTGGGAGGCCTGGGAAAATTCTTTTGGGGTAAAGTTGAGACTGGTTTCTATATTAACCGATTACTTACCCTATATTTTTTCTATGAATCCATAAGACTTATTTCAAACCTTTTAAAATGATTTCTAAATACCTGTAATATGGACCAGTTTTAACTATGCAGTTCAGTTTCGTATTAACTTAACTGTCAAAAAGATTGATGTCCAAAAGTATTAAGGAATAAAAACGGTATACCTGTCCCAGAATTTTAGTTTATAGCCACAGCAGTAGGATTTTTTTTCAACTTCTGTTTGCTTCTGTTTAAGCAGTTGTACAATGCAATGAATACAAACATTTTCTTAATAATGGACCCCTCCCCCCCATCCTATTCGCTGGCAAACTGTTAGCAGACAAATTAAATAGTAAAATTATCAGGCCAACATCAAATTAGTAAAAAAAAAAAATAGCCTCTATAATTAACTTGTGATAGTGGGTATCAGGTTTACAAAGTTTAGTGTGCAATGGGTAAGCAGTTCTGAGATAATCGATGGTCAGTAGAGATCGACCAATATATCGATCGATATACCGGCGATATTTAGATGTGTCGGTATCGGCCAATGTTTGAGTGTGGCTCGCCGATTTACAAACAGGCATGTCTGCGGGCACCCCGTTGCTGTGGAACACGTGACCCATGCTGCCGCCTGTGCGGGACCCCAGCCAGAATTTTCATAAGAGTCCTGCGCAAGAACGGATCGTCTTAAATTCTGGGGCCGTTTGCACAAAACGCCTTATGTTAAGATTTCCTTAAAGTCAAGTCAGTTGCACAAAATATCCTTAAATGTCCTCCTTAAGGTTTCCTTAAAATGTTCACATAAGTTTATCGCCTATTCTTAATCCTAGTCTTATACTTAAGGAATCCCTTAAAGATCCCTTAGCGGTCGCACAAAACACTTTAAGAACCAAAGTGCGGAGAATAACTTAAGGTGCCTCTGACTGAACCTTAACTGCAGCACGCAGTCTATGGTCGTAAATGAAGAAAATGATCCGCGACTGGATACGATCATGATCAATTTATCTAGCTTTATAGATTTGACCGACAGTCGATTTATAATTTTATTTATACAGCCCGCAAAATGTTTATAATTCATTACTTAATCTGGCTAACACTGGTAAGTTTCA
>JAODKL010000027.1:11766984-11778473 GCA_026780765.1 Petrocephalus schoutedeni | reverse complement strand
GCTGCAAAGCAGTTTTGTCTGTCGCAGATAGTGAGGAAGTAGGTTAAAATGTTTTCTACAGCGCAACAGTAGAAGTTAATAAGTTAACAATAATAGCTGCTGCTGGTTCAAGTTGACTTTCCTTTGTGTGCTTAGGAAGTACAACATCTGTTTTTAGCTTTTAGCTTTTGTAGTCTGGTGTTGTTCGACCATGAGAGATCTTCCAGGATATGGGTCCCCAGTAGATATGATATGGGTATGGATGGGACTGGGCTCGTTGCGTCTTCTCCTGAAGTCAGAAATGAGGTCTTTTTAGTACCAGATTGCTCCTCTGAATGCCATGTCGTCAGCCCATGTACCTTGTCTCTGTGAGCCCCCTCGTCACCATCTGGGATGAGACACGGAGGAGTGGACTGGTGCTGAGTGTGGGGGCGGGTGAAAGGTGGAGCCCAGTCTCACTGTCAGGGGGCAGCTGGTTAAAAAGCCATACACAGATGTGTTGGCTAAGACCCAGATCACCTAGCTTGCTTTAAATTTGGTAGGCTGTTAAGTACGTTAAGTACAGAGCAACCACACGTATGTCTCTGGATGTTGAAGGTTGGTGTGAGTAGTGTGTAATATGACTGTGATGGCATCACGCCCCACGGGCAATTTAGAGAAGACAGTTCACCTAACTGCTTGTCTTTGGACCGCTAGAGGAAACGCAGCGCACACACACACACAGAAACTCTCCACACAGTAAGGTGGGATGGGAATCCAGGTCATGGAGGTGTGAGGTAACAGTGCTACCCAATGTGGCATTATAGTACCAAACTCCTTGATGTTAACCTAAAATAGAAAGATTATTGAAATCTCCTTCTGCAAGTTGCAAACTGCAAAGTTTCTCTCTGGGCTCTCTTTCTAGTAACCTGGAGTCTTTCCTCTATGGACTGCATGCACTGTTCAAGGGAGACTTTCGCATCTCCTCAGTTCGGGATGAGTGGATCTTTGCTGACATGGAGCTTTTGAGGAAAGTCGTCGTGCCAGGCATCCGAATGTCACTTAAACTCCATCAGGTGAAGCTTTGGCTGCCGGATAAGTCCTGTTGTCCATCCCTTTACTTTTATTTTTTATTATTTTAATTATCAATGTAGCTGCATTTATAAGAGATTCTAACTGCTATAACTGGGCAGGTTTATATTCAGCATTCCTAATTTTTATACTTTTCTGTCCATGCTGTAATATTCCAGGACCACTTTACATCCCCAGATGAATATGATGAGCCAGCAGTTTTGTTTGAGGCTATTTCAACCCACCAGCAAAATCTGGTCATTGCCCACGAGGGTGACCCTGCCTGGCGGAGTGCCGTGCTGTCCAACTCGCCTTCCCTCCTCGCCTTGCGTCATGTTCTTGATGAGGGCACAAATGAGTACAAGATCATTATGCTTAACCGGCGTTACCTCAGTTTCCGTGTCATCAAGGTTTGCTGTTATATTATTCAAGTGAAGTAATTGGTATCCAAAACAACAAATGGGTCACGGATTGTGGCTAGAAAAAAATTGTTCAGGTTTATATTGCCTGTTATTGTTATTTGATCACCCCTATAGCCTTTTAAGTAATACTTCTGTAATTTAATAATTTCACACAAGTAGTGTGTCGCTGAGCTGGAATATGGTTGTGAAACTGAAAGCATTGCGAAATGTGGGAACTACTGACGTCTGCTTTATGTTTTTCACGCTAGGTGAACAGAGAGTGTGTGCGCGGCTTGTGGGCGGGGCAGCAACAGGAGCTTGTCTTTTTGCGGAATCGGAACCCAGAACGTGGCAGTATCCAGAACGCAAAGCAAGCACTTCGTAACATGATCAACTCGTCCTGTGACCAGCCCATCGGTTACCCCATCTACGTTTCACCGCTCACCACCTCATATTGCAACTCTCACAGTCAGCTGGGCCACATTCTTGGGGGCCCAATCAGCATCGGAAACATTCGCAATTTCATTGTCAGCACCTGGCACAGGTGTGTGCATCGGATTTTTGGGTTTGGACGTATTGGAAAACAGTTGTACCCCACTATGTTAAATAATATTAATATGACTTTAAAATATGAAGCTTGGACTTGGATTTCCTTTACTGGAAAAAAAATGTTTCTTTCTTGCCATTGTTCCCATGCCACTCAGATGTCCACATGAATGGCATGATAATTCCCCTCTTTCTCTCAGGCTACGGAAGGGCTGTGGGGCCGGGTGTAACAGTGGTGGCAATATTGAGGATCTGGATGCCAACACGGGCATGTCCTGTACCAGTGGCAATGGGACGGGGATCAGCGACTCGCAGCAGAGCTCCGTCACGCAGTCCAGCGTGCCTGGGCCTGCCCTTCCACAGCCATACCAGCCGCACTCCCTGGGTAAGAGGTGCTACACTCATGAGTTCCTTGTAGCTCGTGTCCCTTCCTCTTCAGTTAATAGTTGGGCTAAATGCCATGTTGTTTTACCTGCAGGCACTAGTCAGAGTTCTCAGTCTGTGCAGTCGGGCCTGGTACGGCACTCCCCGGCGCGGGCCTCCGTGGCGAGCCAGTCCTCGTCCTACCGCTACAGCAGCAGCCGCCATTCCTCGCTGCGCACCTCCGCCACCGGCCTGGAGCCCTGCCGCCGCTCCTCCACCAGCCAGCTGTCGCTGCGCACGCTGCCCACCTCCCTGCAGCTGCGGCTGGGCCCGGATGTGGCAGGGCCCTCAGTCTCCCTTTCCAGCCACAGCATCCCGCCGTGCAAACGGCACACTTTGGTGGGCCTGCTGGGCAGCGACGTGCTCTGTGCCCCCGAGCCGGCCGGCCACCACCATTCCACACTGTCCACTGTACGCAGGGATGATATCTCCTACAGGGTGCAGGTGAGATGCTCCATGCAGGCCCAGCTAACAGCTACCGTTCAGGAATTTGGAGGTGGAAAACACCTAGTTTGTCATGTTTTAAATTTAAAATTTTATCCATTCTTGGCTTCTGATTTTGTTCCCAGTAGCAAAGATCCCTGGGAATCTTATGGAACTAAAATCCTGAATGTGTTTAGGTAATTATTGTAAAACAGCCTTATTTGGAAGTAACTTCTTCTGAATTAAATATGTTGGAATTCCAGTTGAATTTCTTAGTTTGTAGAAATATAGAAAATGGCCAATCAGGATTATAGATTGTAAACTTCCTGCAGTGACTTCTGCGGCATTTACCAACATCTGTGTTCTCATTCATTCAGATTGTGGACATTGGTCAGGTTCTGGAGACCATTAACATGTCAAAACGCAAGGAGTTACAGTGGCCTGATGAGGCCCTGCGTCTGAAAGCTGGACGCAGTTGTTGGAGAGACTGGAGTCCCCAGGAGGGCATGGAGGGACATGTGAGTTAATCATTTTAGCATAATGAATTTCTGTAGTTTCACTATTTATTATTCATGATTATAAAACTATTCCTTAATCTTGGTGTTCACTTTTCCTGCAACATCCCGGTTTTGTGTAGTGCTGTAAGTAAAGGGTCTAACTTGGTCATTTTGCCGGCCCAGCGGCCTACTAGCAGAGTCATTTCTTTTTCTTCCTTTCTTTCTTTTCTCCCCTGTCGACATGCCTACCTGCCTCAGGTGATTCACCGATGGGTGCCTTGTAGCCGAGACCTGAGTAGTCGCTCCCATATTGACAAGACCATCCTGCTGGTACAGGTGGAGGACAAGCTGGTACCCATCATAGAGACGGGGGTCATTGAGCTGGGTGCGGAAGTCTGACCTGGCTTAAGCAAAAAGGGTGTAACCCCAATTAGCAGGACACCTGTTCCTGCAGATGCACCTCCTTTCAGATTTCCAAAGGGTAAAGGAAGCAGGGAAAATTTGCAAGATGTTACAAATCTCCTCTGCTCCGCGTTGTGCAAATATGCTGCATGATAGACTTTCGTTGAACATGTTCGGTTTTACGTTGACCATTGCTGATTTCTATGCATTTCATGATGACAATGACTGACTCACAGGTAGAGTTAGTCCTGTAAGTATCATGGCAGATGAACCAAAAAAGACGGAAAAAAAAACTGGGGGGTTCACAAATCACTTGCCAAAAAATGGTCACAAATCAGATAGCTACAATGTCAACAAAGCTTGTTTTCTTTTGTTTTGCCACCCCGTGATCTTCAAGAGGAAACCGGTAGCTGGTAAATGGAATGCAGGTGCTGTCAATTAAAAGTTTGATTTGCTTTCATTGTCATTCCGATTTTGTTTTAGGAGTTGCAAAAACCATTGGGAGAGAATTTGCACTATAATTTTACTTATTGTGTTTTTATTATTTACAGCAGTGCACTACAGTTTTGAAGTAACATCTCTATTTATTACAGACAATTTAACTCTTGAATCTGTGGTTTACTGATGCCTTGGGAATGAACACATGCAATCATCGTTTATTAGTCTGCCATTTTTCTGTGTATGGAGTTTTTATTTAACTTAAAGTTTTTATCATATAAGTATATATTAATATACATATATAATTCATTGTAAAAACTGAATATTTATTACCGTGAACATATTTACATTTTGTTACATTTATTTCATTAACGAGACAAAGGTAAAAATGTATCAAGGATCAGCGGTCAGAACAGCGAGCCGAAATTTTGGTGGACTGTTTCCCAATTTAATTCTTTTATAAGTGGAGAAAAATAAAAGTGTTCTGATTTACTGCTGCTGTCCTGTCTGCTTTGCACAATCGATTTGTTTGAACAATGCAGAATTCGTTTTGAATCATTTACAGTACACACCTGTTACCCATAACACACCGTCAGCTTGGTCAGACGGTGTTACCGAGGTCTCCGGGTTAAGATCCGTACGTCCTGAGATCGCGGCAACGCCCCTGCAAAAAAAAAAAAGTCTAAAAATCACGAGGGATTAACGTGACTGACTGAAAGTCACATGAGCAACCTTCGGCCGTCAGTCTTCGGCGGCGTCTTCGGTGATGCGCGTCCAGCATCGTCAGCTTCTTTTCGGGCAGCTTCTCTCCCCGTTTCCTTCGCACATCCCAAGCGCGTACTCCCCCCCCCCCTTTGTACTTGTTTGTCAAAGCCGCGCGAACACTGCAAGATATTTATTTCACAGTATCTTTTAGGGTCGATAAAATTACTGTGTAAATACATGTAGGGGACACAACATAACAGTTCGATCGGCTCGGGGTTTTCAGTTTGCCACTGCACTTCATTTGGGGGGCTGACTATGATAATAAAAAGCACAACAACGATTTCTAAACTTGCTAGGGCCACATGACACGAATCACGTGAAGGCCCCGCCCTCCTCTTATTGGATTGGTTCTCTGACGTCACCGTAGCCCCACCCATTATTAAATACGGTCCTGAAAATCCAGTCTGCCGTCACTTCCAAAAAATAAACGCTAAGAAAGGTAAGACTTTATTGTATGGTTATATTCTTTTGTTGAAATAGGTCGGAAAATGTAGTATATTATTTTCAAGTTCCTAATCAAATAGGGATTTTCATAGGACATATTTCTTTTGATGTCGCTAGCGCAGGACAAATACCTAAGAGTCTGAGAGTCTGGCGCGTGACCACCGCTGCAGACAGATCTCCGGCTTTTCGGCTGGCATGGGGGGGATCATTATTATTGACCTTTGTATGAATTCAGCTTATTTCGTGCATACGAGACAACATCCTTGTCATATACACAGGTGCAGTTTTGTGTAGGATTTACAGACGTGCATCGCAGTGACATTCTCTCTATTGATCCCACCCTAACAGCATAACACTGCATCTTTTGCAGCGTGTTTACCGTGTACGCTGATGTTTTGTTCGTGACAGTAGTGGAACTTTGCAAAGCGAGAAGAACATGGACGGGAAAGTGTGGAAGCATTTAAGTGTCTCCCGTGTAATGCGTCATTATTTTGCTGCGTGTCGACAATGTTCTCTATATAGGGGTTTTTCCTCCTAGGTGTGTACAGTATTATAACCCCGGTGGGAAAACCATTGTATCCAGGAGTTAGCACCATGACGAATTCTGGCCGACATTTTGATTCTTTTTACCATGAACTTGGTGTTTAAAAGCATAGCATACATATCTTTTTTTTTTCCCCAATCAAAACCCTGCCACGGAGAGGCTGACGATCCCTGATCGTATCGAGGCACCTATTTTCTGTTTCCGCATTGCATCTTGAAACAACACACAATGATATCAGTGGTTTAACCATGATACGATTCTGTCTACCCTCGTGGTTCATATATTGAAATGCAGCGTGCCTTTTTGGACAGCTGATCTTTCAGTTTGGTTGTGCTGGTGATGGTCCACAATACAAATCGGAATCAGATTCTGATTTGATTCTGATTCCAATTGGTATTGTGGACCATCACCAGCACAACCAAACTGCCGGATCAGCTGTCCGAAAACGCATGCTGTATTTCAAATATGCTGCTGATTTATCATTTTAGTATGAATATGAATTTTATCATTTAAGGGATGGAACGCGGGGGGGATGCTCGTTTTAGAAGGGGGATGATTTTGACTGTTTTTATTTCAGGGGGGATGATATCCCTCCTCATCCTGGTGGTAGGCTCATGTAATTTAAACTACACATGGAATAAAATGCCTTTATTGTCACTGTACTGCAGGAAGTAAAGCATGGTGTCAGAGTGCCGGTTCGGGTATCTCTCCTGGAGCAGTCACTCTGCTTTTGGGGATCCAGATCCCACCCCTGCTCTGCCTGTGGGGAATTTACATGTTCTCCAAATCTGTCAGATTGCGAGGGCATCTTCTGTGCAGAGCCCTCGTCAGGTCACCCCACAG
Organism: Petrocephalus schoutedeni; assembly: GCA_026780765.1. Lineage (NCBI taxonomy): Eukaryota > Metazoa > Chordata > Actinopteri > Osteoglossiformes > Mormyridae > Petrocephalus > Petrocephalus schoutedeni. The sequence continues at coordinate 11,771,718 of JAODKL010000027.1, read as the reverse complement.
ATTATCAAACAAATTTAGATCTAGACGGTGCCTGAACCACTCCAAAAGTTTAGTGGTTGAAGCCATTCTTTTGTTGATTGTTCCAAAACAATGTTTAAGCGAGACAGGAGTGCCAGTGGGGTCCTGGAACAACTGGGGTTAAGGGCCTTGCTCAGGCGCCCAATGGTGAAATTCCCCTGCCAGCCTCAGGATTCGAACCGACAGCCTTCTGATTGAATCCTAACCCACAGAGCCACAGACTAACTGATGGATACTGTGATGCATGTTTTTTTTTTTCCTTTTCTTTTCTTTTAGGAGCTAACTTGAAACATGTTGGCACATGCTGCAGTCGTCTTGGGCTTTGCCCTGGCACTAACAGTGAATGTCGCCTCAACACAAGAGTCTGACAGTGGGAAGACCTGGGTCTTAATTGTGGCAGGCTCCAATGGCTGGTACAACTACAGACACCAGGTGAGTAGGCTGTTAGTCAAACTCTCACTAGCCAAGGATGTGGTCTTACTGCCCAGTCTTTTTAGACCGTAGTAAATGCTTAAGAGATAGCAAGGTGGCTTAGCGAGCAGCACAGCTGCCTCACACCTCCAGGGGGATTGAATTGCACCTCTGCTCTGTATGTGTGGAGTCTAAGAACATTCAGTTAAGCTAATTGCGCTTTACTACATTGCCTATATTGTATGTGTGTGTGATGAACTGGCATCCCGTCCAGGTCTCCCTACTTAGCATAAGCTGGAGATGGATGGATTAAATATACTTACTAGTAAGCTGAGATTCATGTAGGTTGTCAAGCATATATTATCCATCTTCCTATTGCTTATCTAGTACAGGGTTGTGGTGAGCAGTGAGCCTGTCTAGGAAGTATATTGCATGCAGAGGTGGGTAGTTCAGGACCAAGACTTTGTTCCAACCGAGCAGTTGAGTACTCTGTGACTGTCACTCTTTATGCTCTTCTGGTTGGTTGAAGCAAAGTCTTGGTCTGGATTTTTACTTTCTGGACCTGAACTCAGTCCACCTCTGATTACATGGCAGGAGGACACCTTAGCTGGGATCCCAGTCCATTGCAGGACGCACACATACAAAACGGGAAGTTTAGTTATCAGTTCACTAACCACATGTTTTTGGGCTATGGGAGGAATGACAATTAATATTGATAGTTCCTGTTGAGGATTTCGATGAATGGTATATTAACTTGCCTCTGTGTGTCTTTACATATAGGCAGATGTTTGTCATGCATATCAGATTGTCCATAAAAACGGCATTCCCGATGAGCAGATCGTTGTGATGATGTATGACGACCTGGCACAGAATGAAGCGTGAGTACCTTACCAAACACATTGTGCCAAACTCACTAATTCTTGCATTTTCAATGAGGGTGAAATAATGTAACAATCGGCATTCCTGTGAGTAAGGTAGTCTGAACCCACAGCACACAAATACTTAGTAGTAACTACTGAAGTACAAATCATGAACAAATGGAGTTACCACTTAAGATGAAAGATGCATCACAATTCTTTAATGATGAACAAACATGAGATCAGTATTGGTTATTTATTACTTGTTCCTTCAATAGTTCCTCCACAGAGGTTTACAGAATTAATAGATATAGCAACAAATATAGTAACTGAGTGAGATAAAACGTCACGATTCATCAATGATGAACAAGCTTGAGATCCGAAGCAGAATATAACTAAGGCTTAGTTTGTGGTTAATTACTACATAAGCAATAGTATAATGCTAGAGTTATTGGGCCCTGTCAAGTAAAATGTTACCATAAAAATGACTTAACTCTAATATTAAAAAAAAATACTTATAATTAACTTTTCACAGCTTTGCTCACTTAATTTTCTTCCCCCCCCCCCAGTTTTATCTAACATAATTCATGCATCGTAAAGAAAATTAGAATATAGTGTTTCAGTGCAATGAATGGCTAAAAAGACAAATGTAAGGAGGCACGCCGGTGACGATGCAGAAGTAGCCAGTATTTAATACAGACTGTAACGGTCACAAGGTACCAAATTCCGCTGATAAGTTAAAAATGCCTTTTGTAGACAAAACTGGTCTGGGCAATGGTTGTTTTCCTTTCGTAGTATAACTTGACACCCTTAAGTCAGTTCCTTAAATCCAGTGAGAGGGGAAAATTGCGGCTTCCCAGGCGTGCCACCTCATAATGAGGAAATGGTATGAAAAAAATGTTTACAAGATCATCTGAAGAAAAAGATTTTTCCAGGTTTTATCATTAAAGCTATATACACCTATAGAAACATACACACACATATATAGCAGCTGTTCTACAAAATAAACGGTTAAGTTAATGTTATTCTAATTCTAAAAAGCATTTAGCTGCATGATTAGTGGCTCTTTAGTTTTATTATTAATTCTTTCAGTGTCTTTCCTTTCGGTACTTTCGATAGCAATATAAGACAAATTAATGACTTCTTTTGAACTAGCCATGGAAGCGTATTTTGTGGGGTCATGCAGAATACTGAAACTTCAGACTTATCTTAGACTCTTGACAAATTTCACTGTAAATGTTAAAATGCTATGCAATTAAATGTATGATTCAAAATCTATCATTAATGGGGAATCCCCACTGTTTACAAGCATAGAAATAGTCATTTCAATATTTATTGCTGAGATCCAAATTGTTTAAACTGTTTTAAAACTGGGTGCCATTCCATAAAGAGGCGGTTGTGGGTTCAAGCCTCTGCATGTGAGGTTCGTCAGGAAATTCTCTAAACACTTGGGTGGTCGGATGAATGTATCTAATTCTTTTTGTCGACTAACTCATCTGACCTTCAAGAAAATCTATATTAATTTTTATCTTTGAAGATTTTTTAAAATACTTTTCATATTGCACTTACAGCAACCCAACCCCTGGAGTGGTGATCAACAGACCCAACGGGACTGATGTGTACAAAGGAGTGCCAAAGGATTACATTGGCGAGGTGAGTGTCTGACTAGTTTGAAATTGTCCCCTTGACCAGTGAAACACAAAACATGGACTGGCTGGGGGTCCCCGAGGACCGGTTTGGGCAGCTGGGAGGGAGCAAAAACATGGACTGGCTGAGGGTCCCCGAGGACTGGGTTGGGGAGCTGGGAGGGAGCAAAAACATGGACTGGCTGGGGGTCCCCGAGGACTGGTTTGGGCAGCTGGGAGGGAGCAAAAACATGGACTGGCTGGGGGTCCCTGAGGACTGGGTTGGGGAGCTGGGAGGGAGCAAAAACATGGACTGGCTGGGGGTCCCTGAGGACCAGGTTGAGAAACACTGGCCTAGATATTAGGATAAGTTTTTGCTTTGAATTAAAAATAAGTACCTCAGAGGCCAAGTTTTGAGAATTATTTTTAGTGGTTAAGTGGTACATTTTTTCACATTCCTCCTGGGTATGGATTACATGAATGTATCTAAAAAGATATGACGTGGGCTGTAAAAACCCCTTGAGTTTCGCATTTGGTTTTTACTCACTGACTTGATACTGTGATATGTTTGGCTACTCTGAAGGCCGTGACCCCTGCTAATTTCCTGGCTGTGCTTACGGGTGATGCGTCAAAAGTTACTGGAGGCTCTGGGAAGGTCCTGAAAAGGCAAGTCCCACACAGATGCGCCGTCTGCATTACGATCATTGCAGGATGACTACCAGCAGTCACTTTTTTGCCAAACGTGCAGCATGATTTGTTGATAAGTCAAATAAGACCCCCTTTCTTTTCACAGTGGTCCTAAAGATCATGTCTTCGTGTACTTTACTGACCACGGAGCACCAGGCCTTTTGGCCTTTCCCAGTGATGACGTAAGCAGGCTTCACTTCTCCATTACCAGAAATCGATACGACATCTGCAGCTACTGGGCGACTTTGATTTGTGTTATTAAGTATTAAGGTTCATGTGTATAGCGTGTGGGTCAGCAGAATGATTGAGACTTTGAGTCTCATGACTATGACTGTGTGTCACATGTGGTCTTGTGACTGGCTGCGTGGCTTCAGTTTCATCTGTGCCTGGTTTAATGGTCGCTGAACTTGAAGTGAAAGTGACAGCATAAAGCTCATTTGCTCATTAACTTGTGTACTGTCTTATAGCTACATGTTAAAGACCTCATGGATGCCATCACTTACATGCATGAGAACAAGAAGTACAAAAAGGTATTTTCTTTTCTTATAATTTAATTGTATTGTGTAACTTAGAAAGGTAAAAGGAAATTTCCCATTGATTAAACCTTTTAAAAAGTGGATAATATTTGAAGGATATTTGTGATTGGCATAATACCTATGAGCTTGTGGGAGTTTTACTTGCTCAAACGTTCTGGGGGCAGAACGAAACATGATTTGTTCAGAAAGATAACCAATCAGATTGTAGAGGAGACATCTGCTTGACTGTTATCTGACACAAGATCTGATTGGTTATCTCTCTGAACCAATCATTTTCCATTCAGTGTTCAGATCATGTTTATGTAAGTAAAACTCCCATGAGGTATATATGAGCATGCTGAAAATTATTATTATTATTATTATTATTTGTTAATTATTATTATTTTTTGACTAGATGGTATTCTACGTTGAGGCTTGTGAGTCTGGCTCTATGATGAATCACCTGCCCACAGACATTGATGGTGAGCTTTCCATAGATGGTATTTTGCCCTACATTTACTATTAATTGAATACCAAATGGACAAATAACAAATGGATAAATAAAATTGATGAAAACACTTGGCGTCACGACCTGGCGGCAGATATCAAGAGAACAGGACT
>JAODKL010000027.1:11750433-11762298 GCA_026780765.1 Petrocephalus schoutedeni | reverse complement strand
TGCCATGCAAGGCACCAACCTACACACCGGGAGCAATTTGGGGTTCAGTGTCTTGCTCAAGGACACTTTGATGGGGTTAGGAGGAACCAGGGCTCAAACCTGCAACCCTCCAGTTGCCGAATGATAGCGCTACCTCCTGCACCACCATCTTCCCCATAGCATGGTGGTGCGGTGGTTAACACTGTTGCCTCACGCTTCTGGGACCACAGTTCAAGTCTCCGTCCACGTTCTGTGTGTGTGGAGTTTGCATGTTCTCCCCATGTCGTCATGGAGTTTCCTCCAGGTAATCCAGTTTCCCCCCCACAGTGCTGAGGCTAATTATAGTCACCAAATTGCCCACAGGTGTGCATGTGTGAGTGTGCCCTGCTGTGGGTTGTTCACCACCTTATCCCTATAGGCTTCTGGGACAGACAGATTCTGGAGGAAAACTTGCTGCCCTCTGCGAGAAAGTTTAAACTGGGAATGATGTTTGTCTTTCAATACCAGAGTAACAAAACGGTGGCTTATAATGAAAAGAATTAGTCCTTAAGTGGCCCAGTAACTGACCTTAGCCAAACATGTGTGGCAGGACTTGGTGTCCAGTGCTGCTCCCCAGCGAGCTCGGCACAGCTTGAGCAATTTCACAAGAAGGAATGCAATTTTGCAAGAGCCAATCCTCACCCAAATCCAAAGAGACTGGCTGCAATAGCTGTGAGAGGTGGCTTAGCCAAGCTCAGAACAGGGGAATAAAGACTTATATAAATTGTTAACTTGTTGACTGGAAGTTTAGACACCAAACTCAGCCTCTGTATAACTGCATTGCCTATCCAGGGAATACAGTGTTATTGATCTAGCAGCATCTTGCTTGTGACTGTAGTTTTGCATATTCACTTTTATTTTTCCATATCAATTTGAATAAGAGTAAATAATGTTATAAAGCATGTTCTGGCACTGGCATATTAAGGGTGCTGAGTACAGAAATTTTGACAGAAAATGTTACATTAGACTTTCACAAAGAAAAATAAAAGAAAAGCACTTGACTTTCAGTATGTACAATTAGGCAATCCGAAATTAAACGGATTATTCTCTCTTCATCTACAGAAATAACAATGAAAAGCAGTTTTACCAATTCAGTCTGCATAATGAATAACAAGCTATCAGTTGTTCTTTACAGTCCACTTTACCTAGTGATATTGTCCTATACAACCACCTTTCTTCTCAATCATGAGCCTTTTGTCCACTTTGATTTGATCATGTGCTATATCAGCTGAGGCAGCTAGGACCACCCCCTCCAAACCACCTAGACTCTTGCAGAAATAGGTGTCATTGAAAAAGATGCTAAGGGGTAATTTTAATCCATTTGCTAGCATCTGCTCAGTGTTTTGGACTCTATATTGTGACTTTTTCAGAATTTTCAAAAAAAATCAGACAGCCACCGTGAGATACTTTACCATTAAACTTATCAATGAAGGCTACTGTGATTTGTACCTGTGATTTGTCCAATCGTATAACAAATATTTCATTGCGCTATTAATGTCGGTCCCTTTTCCATATATACACGGGTTAAATTATTTCACGTCAAAGATGAACTTTCAAGCTGCGATAAAATTCAAATGCTCTCAACTTTCCAAGAAAAAACGGATAGGATTAAAGGAAAAACCGCATGTCCCTCAAATACCACGTCGTATGACGTAATGTCGTAAAATAATACACACAAGCCGTCCGTGTCGCAAAAGGGCAGCAGGCGGCGCCACCTCAGGCCCCCTCAGGTTCACGCATGCGCAGAACAATTCACCACTCTCAAACTTCGCCTCTCTTAGCATGTTATATGCGCAAAAGAGAATAAAATAAAATAATCATGTAACGATATTGCTTCACTACTATTTTAGTCCTGGTGTAAATGTATTTCATGTATGCAGAATGAATAACGCAATAGATCATGTAATCGTAGATAAGTGCTGATATCAATAAAAATTGTATTTGTGTGACTTTTTACACATAAACCCTAAACGTTTAAACAGTACAAAAATTTTAAATGAATATATTAAACATTTAGATTTAGAACAGACTGGTAATTATTAAACAAAGATCGAGCAGAAATATAAGCGAAGGATTTTTTCCCCAAAACACGTTAAATAGATGAACTACACTTCATCTCACACTAAGCCGATATTCTTCGCTCTCTGCGCATGCGTCAACCCAACCGGAAAGGGCCTGCGAGCGGCGGTGTGAGCCGCACAGGCGCCCTGGGCCTGGGCGCAGAGACCGCACCTCGCAACTCTGACCAACTCTCGAAATCTCTAACTGAACATTTCAGGCGCATCCAGGCTTTAATGGAAGTGGTCATTGGTTTCGAGTTGTTACTGGCTATGTCAATAGATAAAAATAACTAGTAAATCACATGATTTTCTATAATGAATCAGGATTTTTCTCACTCAATGTTTGTTTCAGGTTGTTCAATGCGCATGAATACATATCAAGGTCCGTTTCATAACTTTAACATAAATTTGCTTTTACTTAGAATAAATGTACTTAAGTGTTAGGTTAGATTTGTCCCCGATAATGAGTTTGAGATTTAGCTCATTAACTAGAAAAGCATTTTTACAAAGTTCCTCATCTTTACCCAATGTGACAGTTTTGGATTATCTGGTGTTAATTGCTTACACGCGATAAAATACATTTTAGTGTGACATGGCATAACGTTACGAATACTCCATGCTGTTAACATACTGTTATTACTAAATAAGAATGCCCTGCTTCATGTTTAAAATATAAATCATGGCACGCAGAAGTAATTTCGGTAGCATCATTAAAGAATGAAGAATCTTGAAAAATACACCTACAAATAATTATTTTGTTAAATTGGAATTCTATATTGATAAAATATTTAACTATATTTGTTCTTTTTAAACAAAAGGTGGAAAGTTGACATGATGTTATGCCCCTCCCCCCGCCTTATTCAGATTTCAAAGTTCAAACACTTACATTCAGTCACAGTACAATGCGCAGTGAAATGCACGGATGCCTAGCCCCAGATTGTGATAATATGACATAAGTATGCAACAACGTATTAAACATTTCAGCAAACATTAAATAATAATCATAAATATCCACGGTGTGCAAAATTGGGAGTAAGTGAAGGTTGTGCTAGAGTGCATTAATAAATAAGACGCTGGCTGTGCAGGTGCTGAACATCGTCCTCATTTAGGATCAGAAATTCCACATGGAAAGAAAATCTTCAGTCACCAGTAGGGTTTGACCGACCTCCAGCACAGAGAAGATGCCATTCTTGGGGTGACTGGGATCCCTAGACGAGTACTATAAGATTAAAAAAAATGCACGTGAAATTGACTGACATGCCTGGATGTGGTGGTAAGTGACGCAGCCAATGAAATCGATCCTGGGAGTTGGGGGCGTGGCTTGTGCTCGAGCCGTTTGGGAACAAAATGACGCGACCATTTTTTTTTTCCCAAAAATGACGCGGAGGGAAGAATGACCCTAGACACTGATTGGCTTAAACACGCTCGCGTTGTAACCCCAGAAAAGTATCGCTCGTAATTAACTTTGATTGTGTCACTGCAGAAATTAAAGATGCCCTGGGCCGCTCCATATGTTCGCCATGACGCCGAAGAGATTGTCGATGGTCCCGAGAGTAAATGCGACAGCGGAGACGCCCCGTTAATCGCCCAAGCTGTAACTAAACAAACAAGCGGGTTGCATTTCAAGTCGAGGCCTTCGTGCCATTTTTTCCCCTTTTTGAGGAGGGCTGGAACACATACAAGCGAATAAAGAAAAAGTGCCAGCATTGCACCATCTCGTCTCGAATAGACAACTTTATCGGCTCGCTTCCAGAGACTCATGCTATGTAAATGTCAGCAGAGACGCGGAACGGGACGGCTTACGTCGTGCGTAAAATAAAGGCCCCAGAAAATACGTTTTCGGTGCAGCTAATGAACAGCCCCGGCGCTGCTGGGGACAGTGCGACGTCATCATCATGCGTCACCTAAGCCAGCCCAGGGTATATCGCCAGAAAGGCATTGGCTGCTAGTACGGCGGCAGTATAGCCGAGCAGGTCGGTCCCGTCGTAGATTCAATAGCCTGAGAACTGAGAAAATACAAAGAATATACCCGTAGTATTGATTTTCAGTATCCATTTTCTTTGCACAGTTAAAGAGAAATTTGAAGCTGGTCCGTAAACTAATCTACGGGAGACAATTGTTGGACCATACTGGTTCACTAGGGCAACCTTAGAAAAAGGGAGAAGAAGACGAATTAGGGGATAGACCGCTGTCTGGGGGGAAAGGGGATTGAACCAAAAGAGCATTAAAATGGGATCCAGAGCGTCGACGTTGCTCAGGGAGGAGGAGGTCGAAGAGATCAAGAAGGAGACTGGCTGTGAGTCCAAACGTGCATTTTAATAAAAAACCGGCTGTCATGCGGCCACTTCGCCCGACCGAACCGTAAAGTTGTCCGTTTGCTAAGGCTGTCACCGAGTCGGGCAAGCAGCCGACCCGAATGCAGAGCACTATAGGCGGTGCATCTGCAGACACGTCAGGGAGTAAAGTTGTTTTATTTGATTAGTATTTAAATTAAGAAATGAGTACAAGTGGTATTAAAAACGGTTAATGATTTAAGCGTATGAGGAGCATAATTTGACGTTTGAGCTGTTTGTAATTCTTTTTTTAAACGTGTTGAATTATATACATTAAACGCCTGTGGCTGGATTTATTTTATGAGTTAAACTGTATTTAAATACACTGGTATTGGAATGGATTTGAACAGTTGCTGCATTGCTTCTTGGTCTAGTTTATTGCCCCCTGGGACCTGCGCTTTCTTGACAGGGTTTTATTGTTCATTATGTCCATTGAATAACTGACTCGTCTACGATTTCGTTATATGCTTGCGACCAGAACCAGTGGCCAGCGTGTCTTTCTGTATTTGCCTTCGAAGCCACTGTACACTGGAGAGGTCAGTTTGCTTACGGGGTGGCGAATAAGCAGACATGAGCGAATCTGCACTTTTTTTTTGACCAGACGAGCTGTTGGACTTGTTAGAATGTCATGCGTCGGCAGCTTTGCTTGTGCCGATCTCGCCGGCAGCTTTAACGGCATCCTTTGCCCCCTGGTCATTGTGATTGCAGTCTCTCACAGCCAGATCACCCGCCTGTACAGCCGCTTCACCAGCCTGGACAAGGGCGAGAACGGCACGCTCAGGTACCCACCTTTCCCGGCACCCAGGGCACGCCTGTCTGCGTCCGCAGCACGGTGGCCTTCCCTAATTCCCTAAGTCTATGCAGCCTGACTTGATGTTGATGATGGGGTAAAATGTTGATGTTTAACTAAAGGCATTCCACTTAAACTAATTTAAAAGGTAACAGGTGTTTGAATAGCTTATACTGGGTGCGCAGACATTTTATCCTGGGTTTTTGTGCACATCTGAGTGTCTGATTACTAATCAGCCATCTGGTGTCAATGCTTAATCTGAAAAGGGTGTTATAACTGAAGTGTTTGAGAAGCAATTCAGTGCAATAAAAAGCGAAATATGTTTAAGGATCTGTTTGAATCCTCCCCTGTGGTCAGGTACAGAAAGCACCTGTATTGTAGCTATGGCCCGGCTGAATGTCATTGTTGTGGCCTCGTCAAAGCATGAGCACAGAGTGTTTGTTATAAAAATTCACTATGTGCCTTTGACTCCCTCATAATGAATCCTTTTAACGTTTTGTTGGTTATTTAGTGTATGCTTGTTTGAGGAATGCATTTGGTATGCATCACAACCTGAATCTGTTTGTACTGTAAGCAATTACACGTGTAACCTGATATATTGCACCATTCCGCTTTTCCTAAAATATTGCGTAATTGACCTTGATTATAAATTTACACTTTAGAGAAAGCACATACCAGTCGTATAATTCACAGATTTAAATTGTAATTGTTGTAATTGTAGATTTTTTTGCTAAAATTTTAAAATCTGTTGAAAATGAAATCTTGTTGACAAAGGTAGCCTGGAATGGGGGTGGCCTCCCACAATGAAATTCACTCTCCCCATTTAATTGACAAGATTTCAGGAATAGATTGCCAGAATAGCATTGCATTAACCGTGGTATAATGTCTGGACAGTGTGACCTTATAATATTAAAAATTAGACGCCTCCCAAGCCCAGTAGAAGGTTATTTAGTTAAACTAACATTACATTAACCCATACATGTACTTTTTGACATTTGACTACAATAAAAACAGAATTTTATTGAAACTGAAAAAAATTTAGCTTATAAAATTTACCTTGTCGATCTATTTCAGACATGTATAGTATGTATATTTTGTTTGTATTTGTAAAATGGAAATGCATTAAATCACATTATGTAATGCATTTTATGATTGAATTGTTTTGGGTTGATGTATCTATATTTTCATTGTGGAAAGGAAATGGGCAGTAACAATGTTATTTAGAGGCACAAACTGGTATGAAACATTAGTCACAACTCAAATGATTGTCCTGTTTTGGTTCAGAAGAATTTGCAAGATGATTCAGCTGTTCTTTTCCCCTGTTTTTGGGCAACAATAATTAAGCTTCAGTTGCCACAACACATGCCAAATACTGGTTTGTTTATTATTCTGGGACTGCATTTGACCAGTTTTAGTTAGTTGGCAATATAATGTCTGCCACAAGCACTTTGTAGCCAATATTTTTGTAATTGTCAGTCCTCATATGCTCTTTTATCTCACTATTTTGTATATGTCTAGCCGGGAGGATTTCCAGCGGATCCCAGAGTTGGCCATTAATCCACTCGGAGACCGGATCATCAATGCATTTTTCCCAGAAGGGTAAATGCCTTTTTCTTTCTAAATATCATCCTTTTCGCTGTAGAAGGAACCTTAATTCTCTGTGCCAGTGGTGAGGATACACTTCATTCAGCTCTCTACAGTCATAAGTATTTCAGAGACAACTTTCTGGAGAATAACATTAATTACACGTCATAATACATTTAAAAACGAACCGTTGTTAACACGAAATTCAGCAAATAAAGAAAAACCTCAGACTTCATAAGCAGATGATCAGGGGTAATTTTGTTGTGTAGAAGCCTTCCATGAATGTTTTTCCCTGCCAGTAAATCTGGCTTCTATTTTATACATGGCAGCTGCCAATTATCTTTGCTCGCTGGAAAAACAAGCCACACGCACCATAATCAAAGGGTATCTCATGGTGTTCCATACATCTCCTTCTCGCTTTATAATATGTACGTATTTAGGTATGTGTGTATGTATTGGTCAATTTTACATGTTAAGATTTACTGTTTTACTTCATGCTTTAATAACTCTTTCCGTGTTGCGCAGAGAGGATCAGGTGAACTTCAGGGGCTTCATGCGAACGCTGGCGCATTTCCGTCCCATCGAAGACAACGAGAAGAACAAGGATGCTGCTGCCAGCGAGCCGCTCAACAGCCGGAATAACAAACTGCGCTGTGAGCCCCTCCTGCCTTTCCAGTCTCCCTCATTGCCTTCCCTCCACTCTCTCTCACCTGTACCTTTTAAAGAGACAGCAGGAGCCATTTACGGAGACTTGGATTGTTGTCCTCGTGAGTTTATTGAATAACTGCTTTTCTCACCGTAGTTGCTTTTCGACTGTATGACTTGGACAGGGATGATAAAATTTCCAGGGATGAACTCCTCCAGGTGAGTCTGTAAAATCTGAGACTTTCTTTAGATTTTGATAAAATACTACAAATCCTTTCACATGACTGAAAATGCGAATTATTGCTTAAATGCAAAATGCTGTAAATTAGTATCAAAAGATGTTGCATATCTGTACCTCTGGTTTGCTAGGAGTAGGGGAAGGTGTTTTTGTGTGCGTTTTCAATTTGTACTATTGTATGTACTGTTTTGTAATGTGTCCCCTGGTCTAGCTATAAGTGCCTTTTATAGTGGTTTTTTTGTCAGCAGAGACGCCTAAGCTTTTATGCCTGAATCTCAACATTCCTGAATGTCCACACTCCACAGTCTCAGTGAAAAAGAATTTGGGTATATTTGCCTTTAAAGAACAAGCGTTTCCTTGTTATGTGTAAATATGTTGTCAGATTTAAGGAAACCGAGGCACGGTAAGGTCTCTGTTCTCGAAAGGTGTGTGTGGGGGAAATGACTGTTAATCCGTGTTCTGAAAAGAAGGCTTTACTGAAAAAGTTTTCTTCCTCATCCAGCAACGTAATGCAGCCGGATTAGTTTGTGTTGTATGCACAGCATTTTACTGAAGTGTGTATTTGTATGTCTTTGTTTACATGCATACACACCAATGCCAACTCTCGTTGATACCCCAGTTATGGGTTTAAAAACAATGTTCAAAAGTATGGCATTTTCTGGTCACTTTTAAATAAAATAAAAATATAAGACTTTAAGAATAAAGTCACGTGTTATAATTGTTGTGTTTTCTTTTTGTGAGGCTAATCTTTCATTTCCTTCAGGTGTTGAGAATGATGGTTGGGGTTAACATCTCAGATGAGCAATTGGGCAGTATTGCAGACCGGACCATACAAGAGGCTGATCAGAATGGGGACAACTCCATCTCATTCAATGAGTTTATCAAGGTTGGTCAGGACCTTGTGCTGTTTATTGATGTGATGTAGGGTAGGTGGGTCCCCCCATGCTGATTTAGTCTTTGAGAGCCGGGACAGTTTGAAGGAACAGCAGACCTCTCATGGTTCATGACCAGCAACAACTGGACAGCTACCATAGTAAAAAGTGGCAGTACCCAGCCAAAATGCTGTTCAGTTATGTCCTGCTACTCTCTCTGTCGCAGTAAGATTTTACATAACAATTCCGGCTTTTAATCAGAACTGTTATAAAACTTTTACACTATTTGTGTCAGTCAGCAGTCAACCATTTTTGTGGGTGCTTTGAGTAATTTATTGTACTGAGTACTTCACATGTGATTGTTTTTTTTGTGGATGGGTGTGTAGCTTGGACCCCAGTAATGTGACAGTATCTCTTGCAAATTGAGTGTTTCACATCTGGATTTCACAGGTTTTGGAGAAAGTCGACGTAGAGCAGAAGATGAGCATCCGCTTCCTGCACTAGATGAGTTTGTTTGCTGATGGATTCTGGATGGAGTCTATAATTAGAGCAAGACCAGCCCCCCCCTCCATTTTCAAAGTCCTTAGACTAGTAGAGATCACCACTCATACTGTGGTACCAGGAAAATGATCATCAATGTCAAGTTATAATTTGTGCTTGTTGATGGTGGGTCAGCCTTGTACTACTCTGAAAAGGAAGGGTGGAGCTGTGTGCCTTTTTATGATTTGCATTGTCATACTCGCACGTCCCCCAAAAAGGGAACTTGCAAGCACAATTCAGATTTGAGGTCTAAGGTAAATATGAATATTTAATATCTTGCCACTGTGGTTTGCCCATATATTTCAAGAAATGTGTTCACGTGTACTGATGACATTGACACAGACATGACACTTGAAGTTGATGGCTGAAACAGTCTACTATTTAAATTGATTTATCAGTTCATAATTAATGATAGTTTAAATTGTATAATTTTTGTTTAACTGCAACCCTGTGCTGGATTATTGGATGGATGCATGTGTGGATGAATGGATAGAAAATTGGATGGACAGATGGACAGACGGATGGATGGATGTACGGATGGATAATTGTTGTTTTTTAATCGTTTGTTCACTTTATGGTTGCATTCCAAAGCCAGACAAAAACAGTCTTGCTCTGTCATTCTGATTACAACATTCTTGCTACACATTTGTTGAAAATTTAGAAACAAAAAACTCAAAGTTAACTACCGGTATTCTGTTTCACTTAAGTGAAAATCCAATTTTCGATGACTTATTATATATTCTCCAATCAGATGTTGTTTTTATTACTTCAGATTACATTCATTTATTGAGGTGTGGGGGTTTCTTTCCTGTATATTAAACTGCAAAAATAGCAAAAGTTTAGTTATAAAGGGATCTGATTGCCTACAAAGTAGATGATGAATATAATCGTTTATTATCCATCTGCACTGTTCTGATTTTGTGAATTTTTTATTCTTTTTAGTTCAGAATGTGATTATGAACTATATCAATAAGCCTCAAAAAATATCAGATGTGCAACAAGAGTGATTGAAATATGTATGGATTGGATTTAATTAAAAGTGCCATCCTTGTTACAACCCTGTTTTCCTTTGTCATTTGTACTAATTTAGGTGTGTGCGCGCGCATATGCGCACACGTGTGCCGTTTTATACTCCACAGAATATCTTCTTTTCCCTTCATCAATAGTCATTTGTTTGCGGTGTTTGTTCACTGAGTTTGTCATTAAAATGTTGACATGTAGCACCGAAATAGAGATGAAATACGTACTAGACTACAATGAAAACAAATGTAAATTCCAAGGGAAACGTTCAGGTGTTAGTCTGGTCCCCGCAGTAGATTTTGCCAAACGGGGATTCCCATTCGGGAGTAACTGCTGGAATTGAAGGTGCATTTTATGTATGAATACTGACCATTTTAATCCTGAGAATAAGGTGTACAGTAGATTTGGTCTAAACCATGCATAAAATAAATAAATTAAAAGAGACTAAGAGTAAGTGATTCATAAAAAGGTTGTACAATAAGGTTATCCGAGCTCTCGTGGCATTTCATAAATGACGATGTAGCGCCCTGTGAGGTACAGTACTTATGCGTGACCGCATGCAACGTACAGAACACGATACAGTTCGGGGCGGGCGTCTAGTCCTGAGTGATGGCTCCGAGGCGCAATGAACGCGCGGAGAAATGTCCGTAGGTTCCCTTAGAGAGCGGCGATAGCGCTCTTCCTGGCCACAATGCGGACGTAAAATGGCGTAGAGAAGGATGTAACACGCCCGAGCAAATGGAGTAACGAGGAGAAGGTTTCAAATTGCAAGCAAAAAAAAAAGATGAAAAGGCCAAGAGCAGAAGGGGAGCCGGCGGAAGAGTGACTGCAGGCCTAATGGGGCTCTCTGTGCACCGTGGCGAGAGCGCGCGGTAAGGAGATCCCGGCAGCGCGGCCGCTCGCTCGCGCGCGCGCGGCGCACGTTATGCTGACGGCGGCCCTCGCGCTTTGTTTACGGGCGCGCGGTCACGTGACCCGCGCCGAGGATGCCAGCACTGCCCGCGACTCCGGCGCGCGACCGACTGCGAAAAATTAACCCCGTCCTTTGTGCACTCACACTTGCTTAACATCGGGCATTTCGCAATTTTTTTTTCTGCAAAGCTTCTGCCCGTTATCGGTCAGTATAAATGTCGCAATAAATAAATAAAAATTCTGATATAAAAACAAGTAATTTGAGGTAGGTAACGTTGTTTAATTTGTCAGTTTCTCATTTATGACTGGAACAAACACTGGGGTTGCATGCACTGCGCACTGTATGGTAATATAGGTTTTGTTTTATTAAATTACTGTAATATAGTCATGCATTTTTCCATTTTTAATGCATAACAATATATGCCTGCCTGTGATGCGGCAGTGTAGCTCAGGAGTTGGCTTGCAGCTCCAGGCTGGCGGGTTTATCCCGCCCCCGGCTCTCTGCACGGAGTTTGCATGCTCTCTCAGTCACCTCTGCGCGGGTTTCCTTCTTTCTCCTGACGCAGTCTAAATGCACATTAATGGGATTAGTGTCTCTAGATTGTCCATAGTCTGTGATTTTGTGTCTGTGTGTTTGTTCCCAGTTATGGATCGTGTCTGTGTGTTTGTTCCTTGTTATGGATCGTGTCTGTGTGTATGTTCCCTGTTATGGACCGTGTCTGTGTGTTTGTTCCCAGTTATGGATCATGTCTGTGTGTTTGTTCCCTGTTATGGACCGTGTCTGTGTGTTTGTTCCTTGTTATGGATCGTGTCTGTGTGTTTGTTCCCTGTTATGGATCATGTCTGTGTGTTT
>JAODKL010000027.1:11681235-11691790 GCA_026780765.1 Petrocephalus schoutedeni | reverse complement strand
TGTCCCCTTCAAAAATTGCTCATGAGAAATTTTTATTTATTGTCCCCCCCTACTGTTAAATGAAATTTACGCCCATGGAGTCTAGTAAGAACCAAGTCTAAAAGATCAGAAAGCATGCAGGCAGGCCTGGATCTTAAGGCTGTTACTTTTTAGGGAGCCAGTGGGGGGAGATGAGGGGAGGTGTAGAGTGCGTGTATTTGTGCTCTTTGAAAACAAGACGTGCTGCTGCGTTTGGAATCATCTGCAATGGCTTAATAGCATCTGGTGACAGCTCTGCCAGTAAATAGCCTTGAGTAATCAAATTGTGAGATGACACGGAGTTGAACTACCTATTCTGATGGATAAGGTCTGATCTTTCCGAAGTGGGACAATTGTGTGTTTTTGTATATTTAATTCTACTTTTTCTCGAGCAGGAGTTACGAGAGACTATGGGACGCGAGATGGACGAACACCAGCATGAGCTGGCTGCCATGCAAGACGCCCATCGTCAGAAGATGGCTGAGATCACCCGCCGTCACCGGGACGACCTGGCTGAGTATGAGGAGCGGATCGAGGAGCTCGAGGAGCAGATCCAGGGTGGTCAGTATCTTCTTATGCTACAGAACCTGTTTGCTGTAAAATACGTTAAATGTTGTTCGTTGTGCTTAAATGTTAACTAATTTTGAGAAACTGTGACTTCTGTTGAATTTCCCTTTTCCCTATAGTGCTGGACAGTTAATTGAATTTTAATTTCAGTTACGATTTTGAATTACAATGATTAAAAATGATCAAAATAAAAATAATCAAGATAAAACGATTATTGTGCCGCATTTCATTTTGCAGTGATGCTCCCATTTTGCCTCATTTTAAATCCACTGCACCCCTCTCCAGCCCCTTTTTGCTTGTTTCTCGGTTTATTTATATTTCAAGGACATCCATTATTTTTTAAAATGCGCGATATCTCCAAAGTCAATGAGTAATTATGTTAAATAATCGTGACCGTTGTATTGACCAAAGATTAAAGTGATTTTTGCCATAATCAAGCAGCCTTGTTCTTCCATCCAAATTGCTGTAGGTGCTCCAAACACGTCACAAGAATCGTCCAAAGTTGCTGAACTGCAGACCAAGATTGGTGTCCTGCAGGATGCAGCGGCACAACAGGGCAAGAAGTTACAGGAACTGAGCGACAGCTTGGTAGAAGCGGGACGGGTGCAGACCCTACTACAGCAAGAGAAGGAGGCGGCCCAAGCTGAGAATGCCCAACTGATGCAGAACTATGCTCGACTACAGAGCTCAGTAGAGGAGCTCCAAACACGGGTGCAAGAACAAGAGGGAAAAACCCTGCACAAAGCACAGCTGGAAAATGAAATACAGATGTTGAAAAAGGCTCTTACAGGTAATGTCAAAGCTGTCTTAATTGGTTAGTTTTTAAGGGTAGGATGAGTTAATATGCTTGTTTATTATCTAAATATGAATGGTCTTAGTCATCTTGAAATTCTTATACTCTTAAGGCATCATGACTGTAGTTGACGTAATTGTTCTAACAAACCACCTCTAGGAGCAGAAAAGGAGATCTCAAGGTTAAAGTGTCTTAATGAGGTGTGTTGATTCTTTGCATTAATAATTTTAATTACAACAAAATAACTTAGATTATCATTTAAAGTTATTTATTAATATACCATTCCCCCCCCCTCCCCAGAATGAACCCGAGGTGGAACATGCAGATATCTTAGAGCTCAACACAATAATTGAAACATTAACGAGAGAAAAAGCTGAGGTTGAAGAACAAAGGGTTAGTTTTTCTCATGTTGTTTTTGTGTTGATGAAAGCTGATATATTCAGTTTTATAGAAATTAACATGTACATTTGAAAACAAAATAGTAATACTATTGAATCATCTTTAAAATAACTATGAACCATATGTACCAGTGGAAGGGTGCCCATTGATTTTAGGAGAAATATTCTACATTTTATGGGCAAATATGTAAGGTATGTATATTACCTGTTAAACACAACGAGATCTTCAATAATGAGACGAAGAGCATCTATGCCTTGTGGGAATAATTCATTAAACTACCTTCAATTCTTTGCAATCTTTAGATGGATCTGTTGCAGAAGTTGAAGAATATGGAAGAAATTATGGAGAAAGGCAGGGACCAAGCCCCTGACATTTCTCCGGGTATGGTGGCTGAGTTGAAGTCACAGCTAGAGGAACGTGAACGGGCTCTTAAGGCAGCCCTCTTAGACCGTGACACGATCAATGCTGAGGTGGAGGAACTGGACCGTCAGAATCAAGAGGCTACACAGGTCTGTTTATTAAATATAGTAAATATTATTTAATAGTAAATGGTATTTGATACATTATCTTATGTATTTACTTTACTTATCGCCCCCTTATTCCTCCTCCTCTAGCATTTGATCTCCCTAAAAAACCAGTTATCAGAACAGCGCAAGGAAGCTGATGCTTCAGTTGGTCAACTGCAGCTGGAGCTGGAAAGCATGCGAGAGCGGGAGCAGATAATGCAGAAGGAGCTCAGTCATCAGAAGGACCAACTTAGCCAGAGTGCCTTTGCCCTTAATGATATGCACATGAGAAGGCAGCAACTGGAGGGGACAGTGAAGGAGCTGCAGGAGAAACTGGGCCAGGCGCAGCAGCGCAGTGTCGATACACGTAGTGAACTCTCCGCGCTGAAGAAACGGCTCCAAGTGAAGGAGCAAGAACTGTCCACTGTCACATTGGAACTGGCCCAGTCTGGGAGTACAGCCAGTGAGGCTGAGGGTCAGAAAGAGGAGCTCGGTGCTGCGAGAAAGGAAGTGGATGACCTAAAGAGAGAACTGCAAGAAGTGAGGAGATCTCATGAGGCGGCACTGTCTAAGGACTATGAGATTAGAATGGAGAATCAAAGGCTAAAGGCAGAGTCTAAGGAACTCACCGTGAGACTAGAGGAATTGAGCAAGCAGAACCAGGATGGGAAAACAACCTTAAACAGGGTTGTTCTGGAGAAGGACACATGCATAAATGCACTGAAGCTTGAGAAGGATGAATTGGAGAGTGAACTGAGTCAAGTAGAGAAAAAATTAGTGGAACAGGCCCATCAATATCAGCGGACCATTGAGGAGTTGACAAGCTCCCGATCCATGGATGCCTCTGCCCTGCAGACAGAACATGAGCGTGCAGTCAAACTAAACCGTGAGAAAGATTTTGAGATTGCAGAGCTGCGGCGGAAGATCGAGCAGATGGCGGCTGACCACCGGGAGACCAATGAAATGTTGTCCACGACTGTGTCAGGGCAGAAACAATTGACCGAATTACTGAAAGAAAAGGATGTATTTGTGGAGACACTAAAGGCAAAGGTTGCGGAGGTCCAGATGGAGCTGGATCGGAACCTTCAAATGGCTAAAGAAGGGGATGCTCTGAGACGCATGCTAGAAGAAAAGGAAAAACATTTGGGGGTGATGAAGGAGGAGAACAGTCACCTAAAGGAGGAGATCGACCGACTACGAGACCAGCAGAGCAGGCCGCATGCCTTGGCTGAACCCAAAACTCTTGACATAATCACTGAACTAGAGACAGAGATTACTCAGCTGAAACTGACAAAGGACAGTTGGGAAGTGGAATTGTCAAGCCTGAGGAAGACGACGGAAGAGCAACGAGTGAGCCTTCTTCATTCCCAGCAGTCTCTGCAAGCACAACAGAATGAGTTGGAGCAGGCGAGGTTGCGCCATGAGCAGAGTATGCTCAATTATGAGAAACTGATTCATGCCAAAGATGAAGAAATTACCCAAATGCAGGAGCTTGTTGACCAGATAAGTGCACAAAGGCTAAACGTGGAGACTCCATCCTCGCAGGATCTATCACCAGCTATGGTAATTCTGCAGGAAGATAAGACCCAGTCCCTGAATGGTGAGAATGGCAATGAGAAACAAGACCTGTCCAAGGTTGAAATTGAGAAGCTGGTAAGGGGCATTAAAGAGAAGGAAACGGAGATCAATCTTCTAAATGAGAAGAATCTGTCTCTTGCTAAGCAGCTAGACCAGCTGGTAGTCTCTCAGGATGAGGTTGGCAAACTCTCTCAGATGGTACTCCAGAAAGATTTGGAGATCCAGGCCCTCCATGCAAGGGTGTCAGCAGGTGGACATAGTCAGGATATGCTGTTACTTCAGCAGCAGCTGCAGGCTTATGCTGTGGAGCGTGAGCAGGTATTAGCTGTGCTTAATGAGAAGACCCGTGAGAACAGTCAACTGCGTTCTGAGTATCACCGCCTTATGGACATTGTGGCAGGCAAAGAAGCTATGCTGCTTAAACTTCAACAGGAGAATCAGCGTTTATCCATTGCAGGTGACCCATCGGGGAGCCAGGAGATGTTTCGTGAGACCATTCAGAATCTTTCTCGCATAATCCGGGAGAAGGACATCGAAATTGATGCTCTGACTCAGAAATGCCAGACTCTGGTGACTGTTTTGCAGACATCAGGTGGAGATTCTAGTGGTGGTGCTGGAGGAGGAGTGAGTAGCAATCAGTTTGAGGAACTTCTGCAGGAGAGAGACACTCTAAAGCAGCAAGTGAAGAAGATGGAAGAGTGGAAACAGCAGGTGATCACCACTGTGAAGAACATGCAGCATGAGTCTGCCCAACTTCAAGAGGAGCTCATCAAACTGCAGGGTCAGATTTCCGCTGATAGCGACTGTAGCTCTAAGTTGTCCGTTGACTATGCTCGACTGATCCAAAGCTATGAAATGAAGGAGAGGAAGCTAGGCAGCCTGAGCCAGGAACTTGCACAGGTTCAGCAGACCATTAGCCGGCTTAGTAGCACCAAGGATGTCTTGCTTGGGAAGCTGGACTCTGCAGTTCCGGAGTCTTCGTCTTTAGTAAATGATCCTGTGACTTCAGTTGAAGTAGTACCTCCCAGCCACCTGAGTCCAGAACATGAGAGGCAGCTAAACCATCTGAAGCAGAACTTGGAGCATCTGCAAAGACTGCTTGCAGAAAGGGATGCAACAATACGAACCCTGCAAGAAAATAAAGAGCGTCTGCCTTTGGCTTCATCTCATGAGCAGAGGGTGCAAGTCAATGAGATGCAACAGCTCCGTGATAAGCTGGACTCCATGCAGAAATCACTGAAGGAAAAGGACCTACTGATCAAAGCTAAAGGAGACCAGCTGGGTCAAGTGAGTGGCACCCTCAGGAACCGCGAGAATGACAACGAGGTGCTGAAACAGGCAGTGACGAACTTGAAGGAACGTACACTAATCCTGGAGCTGGACATCCGCAAGCTGAAGGAGGAGAACGAACTGGTGGCGGCACGTTCACGTGAGAAAGAGACGGAGTTTCGCGCTTTGCAGGAGACCAATATGCAGGTCTCCTTGCTGCTGAAGGAAAAGGAGTTTGAGTCAAGTACAATGAGAGAGAAGGCTGCAGCCATGGAGAAGTTGCTAAAGGAAGGAGAGCAGGTTGGTATAGGGAGTCCTATGCACTACATATCTGTATCTGCATACATGTATCTGAGGCACACTCAACTAAGGGTGGTTTCTTAATTTAAGCTAGTTAACCTAAAATCAGAACTATCTTCATCATAAAAATTAAGCTTCCTCTTGACTGTTTCATCAGGTAAAATTAACATATCTATAAACAAACTTACTGGAAGTATAATTTAGCTTAAGTATCTAAATATACCAATAGCTACCTTATTCTATCATGCTGGAGTTTCCGACTCTCATGACCAAATGCACAGCACAGGTGAAATGCACACTGAAGGTAAGGTTTGTGGCTCCTGAGTTTTTTTGGAGTTTTGTGAAAGCCAGCAGATGACACAATGTTTAGTAACTCAAACGCATAAAATGTACGTACAGTGCTAGTTTATGGCAGCCTGTCTCGTGATATCTCGCGGTGATCTCGCAGTGATTTTTGTACTTTGTGTTTTTCATATCTTTATGCTTAGCTTCCCTCTGCTTGCATGTTCACTTCGCTTGCCAGGGGGACCAGAATTTTTTTTTTTGTCCATATCGCAGGGGGCTGTACTAGTGAGGAAAATTCTATGAAATCTTTATTGTTACTTTAGTTAGCATTAATTCTCATGTTTTGGAGACTTTGTAATTTGAGGGTCTTTTTGACTGGCCGGCTGTATTGTTAATAATGGAGTGTCATCGCTCGCTTTTTCTTGATTAGCGTGTTTAGTTGTGCCGCCATACTGATTTTCACATCCACTGCAGGGCAAGTCGGGAGAGTTGAATCAGTTGCTCAACGAAGTGAAATCAATGCAGGAGAAGGCTGTAGCCTTCCAGCAGGAGAGAGACCAGGTAATTCTGGCACTCAAACAGAAGCAGATGGAAACGTCTGCCCTACAGAATGAGGTAAGAGACACCTGTGGATTAATTTGTTTGATTTTTGCATTTTAACATTTATTACCATTTATTTACCTGACACACTGAGAATCTTTTTTTTTTTCATATGATGTCATTTTAATTTATTTCCTTGGAACTCTTATTGAATCCTTGTGTAGTGAACGTGATCAAACTGAACAGACATGATATAATGAGATTTCTACAGTCCTATAGTAAAGTAACATTCTTTGAGCTCCCTCTAACGTTACACTGTGTAACGGTACATAAAAACGAATTTCAGCTGCAACACATGCGAGACAAGGAGCAGCGTTTGAAGCTGGAGTTGGAGCGACTGCGTCGCCACCTGCTGGAGATTGAGGACTCCTACACGCGAGAGGCCCTAGCTGCCGAGGACCGCGAGTCCGAGTTGCGCAGGAAGGTGGCACAGCTGGACGAGCGACTGATGACCTCCTCTAATGCCGTGGAGAGTGCCAGGTGAAGGGCGTCTTTTGAGTCTGCTTAATGCTGCTGAGACTCAGGCTAGGGCAAGGCTTGCATTACTCTACATCTCATCTGTTCCAGTTCTTTAAAAAGTATTTAACTGACACACTAGCTTCAAAACAAAGAAACAGATCGAAACACTATGGAGTTTGCTGCCCAATTTGACCCTGGGTCGTCCTGTTGGCAGCCAGCAAGCTAGTCTGCAGGTGGAGTCCCTTCAGGAGCAGCTGACGGATGCCGTGAGGCAAAGGGATGATGCTCTGGCTCAGCTGAACATATCCCAGGAGCAGCTCAACCAGTATGCAGTGTCACTGTCTAACCTGCAGATGGTGCTAGAGCAGTTCCAGCAAGGCAAGCTGCCATCGTCCGTCCATGCATCCTCCAATATGGTGTTATTGTGATCTTGGAGCAATCTTATCCGCAATGGGCCAGTGTGTATGCAGGTTTTCGGGATAACCCTAAGGTCAGCTGTGTGAGAATTCAGAATCAGGCCTCTAATTAGTGATCTAATTAGGGAGTTGCAGCTAGAACCTGCACACACAGCGGCCCTTTGCGGATAAGATCGCCCACCCCTGTCTTAGTCTGTTGCAGGTAACACAGTGTATATGGCAGGGGACACCATGGGTGGGATTCCATTCCATCACAATGCATTTACTCGCTCAGAACCATGTGCTATGGGCAACTTCAGTGACCTTTGACCTTACCACTTGCTAGCTAGCTGGCTGGGTTGGAATTTGGAGGAAACGATGGCATGAGGAGAATGTGCAGACGCCATACACAGCTGTAGCACCCAGCTTTTAAATAATCTGCATATTATTGCAAATTTCTATGTCCTAAATTATGTAATGCAAAATGACTTTAGACTCACTCCCTTTCGTCTCTCTGACGGTAGAGGAGAAAGCCCTGTATTCCGCCGAGTTGGAGAAGCACAAGAAGGAGAAGGCCGAGCTGAGGAGGAAAGTGGAGATGTTGGAGGACCAGGCCGCAGCTCTCCAGGTTTCTACTTTTTTTTTGTGTGTGTGTTGCATTCATAAGAAAATAGTATACTAATAGCTATAAAATCTACATTATGTAAAAATGGAAAATAATCTGTAAGTAAACAAAAAAAAATGAGCCAACAGAATTCCCTGACCAGAGTCTTCCGTTTCCTTTGTGGTCTGAGGATTTAGAAAGCAGTTTAAAAAAAATCAAGAGGGCAGGAAGATATAAAGTAATCCCTGAGGCCAATGATTTTTTCAAAAACCTGCATAATTGCCAGTGTTTACAGGGCGAGAGAAGAAAAACTGTTATAAATTACTGCTAAGATACTGTTTTTAACAGTGTAGAAGTTTCCACAATTTCTGACTTATTGTAATGCTGAATTTATTTATGAGTGTAAAGACCCTGCTTATCGAGATTCCTGTACCTCATACCTGCCCCTTCAAGGTGAACCTAGATGAGGCCACTGCAGCCTTGGACTCAGCCACGCGGCTGACTGATCAGCTGGACCACAAGGAAGAACAGATTGAGGAACTCAGAAAACAAGGTTAGGCGAGCGTGCCGCCTGATACGTGTGAAGTGCCGCAAATCACTTGTATCAGTGAGATAATGTTTTTTTTTTACTATATACAGACACATAAGTCATGCTATTTTTAGATGATCTGTCTGTATATCTGAAATGTTTTTTGTAAGTCGGGATATGAGGCATTTTGGCCAGATACAAACTGCCACACAAAATTCCTTCTGTTTTAGCAAAATTTATCATATGGAAACTAGTTAGACGGGCCAATTTTCTTTGGCCCAGCAAGTGACTCGAAGTGCTTCAAGAGCTCTAAATGGAAAACTTATTAATAATATGCAAAGCATTTGTTTTGGAGCAACTGACAATGCGCATCTGTGAAGATGTGCTTTTAACTTTTTAATTACTTAATATTGTGGTAATGCATTTTACCTTTGCTTTTAGATGTGGCACTAGTACTGCCTTTATGGATGCATTATTTCTTAAACAGTTTTCATTCTTCATGATAAATGGCCACCAGTCTGAAGAATGTATATTTATATGCATGATGCATTTAAATGGCATAATCACTGCATATGTCAGAAGAAAGTGTAGCTTTTTATATTTCAGGACATTCTCTATTTTCCGCCCAAGTTTTTCCAGTGTTAAAATAAATATATATTCTTTTAAATGGTTTTGTTGTATTTTTCCCCAGTGACTGTATCTAACCTTTTTTTCCCTTTTTTGACTGCCAAATTTATTTCAACCCCATTTATGCTGTGTTTTGCCCTCCACTGGCTAAATGTTTGGTTCTACCATATCAAAAGCATGACCGCAGACCGCTAGTTTAAAAACATCAGAAAGAGTCTGATCTAAGCTTACTTAAAACTTATCTTTTCTAGTGGAACTAGATTAAAATAAAGTGCTCTGTTCCCATAACCCTTTTTTTTAGGGTGCATGGTCCCTAGGTTTTGACAATATTCCCAGACATCTATTGCTTTTTTCTTTACATGGTTCAAAATTCCCAGACTTGCCCCCCCTTTAAAAAAGTGCATGATTCCAGACCGTGTTGGAATATTTGTTTAAATAAGGATTGGTTAAATGGGGCCTTGTTGAGAGACTGTTCAGGTCCACACTGTCATATCAGAGAAAGTAGTTGTTTTTGGCCTGCTGGCCCAGTAGACGTGTCGGCTATCTTTAGAAACAGTATTAATTGTTTAAGTGTGCACCCTGCTGCATATATCTGTGAATACCAGCATCATGAGACCTTCCTCTTTCATACTCAGCGGAGGTGAGGCAGGAAATGCTGGAGGAATCCCAGAACAAACTGATGAACCTGCTGAACAGTACTGAAGGCAAAGTGGACAAGTAAGATTAGCACTTTGCGCAGTAAAATGAAAGCAATATTAAAGAACGCTGGTGTTCCATTTATGTTGCTGTCTGTTCTGAAATCTGCCCATGCTGACACAATTAAGCGTATGATTCACGCCACTCACCGTGTGTCCTTAGGGTCCTCATGCGGAATCTGTTCGTGGGGTACTTCCATAGCCCCAGGAATAAGCGGGCGGAGGTATTAAGGCTCATGGGCAGTGTTCTGGGACTGGATCGCGAGGATGTTGATAAGGTATGCTGCTATTAGTCCTGCCATTAACTCATTTAATTTTATTTTCTTGTTTCCTTTCCTAACTCCTACAAGCAGCCTTCCTTGTCGTCTTGCTTTTTTGACCTCTGTATCTCTATGATTTATTCAGTCATGAATTTTAAGACCGCTTCACCTTTAAAAGTTATCGGATTGGATATAAAGCTGTTATAATGATTTAAAAATGAAGATAGTTATTGTTTTTAACATAGTCAACAACGGACTGCATATACAAAGGCGCCCCCAAAAGATTGTACTTTAACGAAGCTGGAAAAACTCCCATTGCTTGGTGACGTTGTAGCACGACGTATTACTTACGTGTTTGTGGTGATGCTGGTATAAATAATCCTATTGTGCTACCTGTCTTATAAAGTTTAGCACATAATTATGTACTGTACATAATACTTGCTCATGAAAATAAACTACATTGTTGGTGGATTATATATTCACTGTACTGTACTTTTATCATTATTTAGGCTGTTATATAGCCTAGTTATATAGTAGACTGTACCATCTATGACTACGTATGCTAAGTATGATGTTCCAACGACCATGAAATCACCTAACAACGGCTTTCTCAGTACATATCCCTGTCATTAAGCGACACATGACTGTATACATTATGTGGTTATGTAATG
>JAODKL010000027.1:11644159-11663655 GCA_026780765.1 Petrocephalus schoutedeni | reverse complement strand
CAGATTGATGATGGAGTATATAAATATTCTTAAAGTAAAGTTTGAAAACCAAGCCTGATGATTATGAGTCAAAATATGCTTTAACAGGAAAGATATTATTACCAATTTTCCTACTTACATTCATTATTGCAAATAAAGTGTATGTCCTTACCATATGCCAAAGTTAAAAATAAAAATATTATATTTTTAAAAATGTTAAAAGAAAGTCATCCAGATGACCAAAATGACGATGCAGTTTGAGAGAACTTCATGTTCGTCCTGTTTTATGTGGCATTGGCAAACACTGAAAAAGTAAAGGCATCTAAACAACCTGAAACAGAGAACCGGGTTTCTTTCAAAATGTTTGGTACTTTTCTAGACGTTTCATGTTTCGTATTTTTATGGCAATGCTTAATAACATGTAATTAATTGGTAACTAGAATAAAAATAAACATTCTGATTGCTAAACCGGGATAAGCTAATTAAAATAAAATACAAAAGACATTGAAAGAGTATACTCATTTTCACGTTTTCTTCCACGTTACTCGAAACTTAATTTAGTACGTTTAATCTTTCATTTCAACCAATACATGCGTAGATCTGAATGGAATACTCTGTTGGGAAGTACCGAGAAGTTATCTTTTGTTTTCAAGACAGATAACACTTGCACTTTCACACTGCTTTCTTGAGCGAGCGCTTTCTACTCGACGGGCACTATGACCTTAAATTTATACTGAGCGTTTACTAGTAATAACGCGGAGATTATAGCACTACTGGGTAAGCAGTGGCGGCGGACAAAGGCGATGGTGTGTACTTCACAGTCTTGGGAGGCACCGAGGGTACTGCCTTCCTAAGGCTCCTGGGAAACCATTTAAAACACAGGTATATGATTCTTTTTCTCGGTCGTATTGTCGCTTTTTTTTTTAATTAAACAGAGGCCATTAATTAAACAGAGGACACAAGTTTCAATATTCTTGTGCGTTCCTGTTAAACTTATTCGGACGTTAATACCGTGTCGGAGGCATCCCCAGACTAACGTATACGCTAAGAATATTGTAAATAGTGGTTAATACACATCGCACAACTTTTAACCTGCTCTGTGTTATACTGATGTAAATTTATGTATACTTTTTTATTTTTTAGATTTACTTAGAAATACAGAATATAATGGCATAATTAGTAGTCAGCAAGTGGAAGAAAAAAGGAGGTAAAGCTTATTATGGGCTTATTATTTTTTAGTTTAGTTTATTTATTTAATCAGTTAATTAATTTGTTTATTATTTTATTTTGTTATTTTATTTTTTGACTCTTCATTCAGTAGAATCGTACAATATGGCGATGGAGTGTCTTAAAAATTGTTTCAAGATCTTTACCCGCAAGAACAAAGACACTGGACCCCAAGGTAAGTTAAAAGGTATTTCGTGTAATTAGATTTCTACTGCCTGCCGCCAGTGTTTACTATATCGATAATAATTTTATTTGCAGTTGTATTGGCATTAGTTCATTGACTGGGAATTTATCGCATTTTATTACTTTATTATGGGTTGTTATTTTATTATCACAAATGAAAATCAATCAGAGCTCGGAACTCTGGGGGGCTGGGGGGTCCTTGTATATTCCGATCTTTGAGGGGGACCCCTTTGAATACTTTTCGCTCTTAAATTTTTAATTTAATATATTCGGGAATGCGTTTTTTTTCGTTTTGCCTGTCATAAAATCTTTGAAGAAAACTGGGCCATGTTTATCCCATCATGTTAATACATGTTTTCTGATTAAAGTGAGACCATCAACAGGAATGAAAACAGCTGCCAGGCATATCCCCCCGGAGAACATGACCAGAGGTCCTGGGGACTACTTAACGTCCAAGCTACCTGCAGATGGGAGAGACGTGCCCTTTGTCCTTCCTATGTTCAAGCCTTCTTACATCCAGCCTGGTGGCAGCCAGTACCCCATTTATGCGGAGGATCTGCACTGTATGTCTCTGAGACCCTTCAACAATATTCCCTTCTCTGGAAGGATTTATTTGATTCTCAGTGTATTCTTTTTTCAGCTCCATAAAGTTATCTCTAGGCTTGTTTTCTGACAGGATAGTAAACTCTCTGAGTCAGATTAACTGCTTATTTTATCGAATATAAAAAAATGTGGTTGAACCTTACTTAAAGCTGTCATCTATAATGCATTATAGATACTTTCATAATGCTTTATAATTGTCAGTATAAGAATTAATAAAGCATTGCAACATCTTCTATTGACAGTCATAAGGCATTATAGTGTTGATTATAATACTTCATAAGCACCTATAATGCATTAGGATGCTCAGTATAAGAATTAAGAATGTTTTTTAATGGATTATGGAAGTATATGTGGGGCATATAGGTGAGAGCTTCATAAAGCACCCATAAGACATAATAAACACGGCTATAATGTGTTATGCCTGCTTATGCCTGTTTATGATGCTTTGTGAATGCATTATAATGTGTTATGAATGTGTTCATAAATTCTTATAGACATGGTATTCATAGAAAGTTTTACCAAATATTTCTTTCTCAAGTCTAAGTTTCTGCATCAGAAAATTAATTTTCCATTTTAGCCAAGATGCTGAGTGTGATGTCTGCATTACATATGCTATCCTTAACGTTCAAGTTGGAACTTTAATCTGGAGCACATACATTGATAACCTTACTGTAGGTGACTTCGAGAAAATCAGTCAAATGAGGAACCTCAGCATATTTGAGGTATTTGTCCATGTTCAGTATACTGGGCGACAACAATGGAATGTAAATGGAATGTAATTTAATAAAAATGAGTTAAACCACATTTCAGATTCCTGGCAATATTATACATAAATATCTGTGGCCTGAGCAGGGCCGTGAGTCCAATGACAAACATAAAACATAAGTGTCTGTCTTGTTCCTCACTTCTTCCTAGACTCAACTAGAAGGGCGTATGCAGACAGGAAGGCCGAGCTCTCAAGGACAAACCACATCGTCTACAATCCCTGCTGCTCTCCAAACCAGAGCACCGCGGCCGATCTCCCGTTTCCCGGATCGTCGCAGCGTCCTGCACCCAAGAACAAAGTCATGGGCGGATCCGGTATGCCCGACTGCCAGTTACCCATTGGAAGGCCATTCAGACGCAACCTGGCCGTTTGACATAGAGAATGTGGTACCAAATGAGCAATGCTAGGCTTTGCGTGCATTTTGAGAAGCGCAGTGTCACGCGCTACCTAACCTTTACAGTGTTTCCATTTTTCCAACCCAGACATAATACAAAAATCCAATTCTGTGTAATTACTTTTTCACTTTTTAACTCAGAGGTCTTTTAACTGTTGTCACACGACCAGATTGATGGCCACTGTTTTGCAGTGGTCTGTAGGTAATTATAAGAAACAAAGATTTTGAATGTGAAGTACTAAATAGTAGAAAAGTTTTGAAATGCATGGTTCAGGATATCCGTCTCATAGCTGCAATGGTAATAGGCCTTCAGTCGTTACATCACCCAGTCTGCTCGTTTGTGGACACAGGTTAAATATTTGCACATGTTATTTTATTTTTAGTTCCTTCTACTCTACACAAGTTTTCCCAACATAGGTTCTTATTTTTATATGCCTGTATGTTTCCTGATTACTTCTCTGCTGTCTGACTTCCAGTCACAAGACCTTGATTAACTTTGTCCTGTTTTTCAGTTTGTGAACCTGGCTTTAGCAGCTCTACGTTAGACCTCACTCACCTTCAGAATCACATGCAGGTGTGTTTGGCAATAATCTCCCTCATCTGGTTTTACCACAGCATGAAAAGTGCCACATTGCACTTTGGTACCTACTATACTTGATTTAACCCTTTTCCCGTGATAATTTCCCAATGTGAAATTTGCCTACCATTTAATGATGCTCTGGGGTCAGATTGACCCCAAACACGGGATAGGGGTTAATTTGGCCTGCTTTAAGTTACATTTCAGTTCTTAATCTGATGGATGACATGTATGTAGTATTATAAATAGTGCATAAAATATACTGATTAATACTTAAAATATTTGATGTTTCATGGTTATAATACTTAGTAATTATGTCTGCCGATAATTAGCACTGCATTTTTTCTGGACATGTGACAGGAAAGAATACTTACATTACAACAGATGTAATAATATTGAACCCAAACCTCACAAAAAATGACTGATTGAAATTTGTGACTTAACTAAGCTTAACAGGTACAGTACAGAGCAGGGGTGGGCAGAATGGGCCGTTATGTGTGGGGATTTTCACTGAAACTCCCTAATTAGATTACTAATTAGAGAACCGACTGGCTGAAGAGTCCTCACATCTAGGTTTGAACAGGTGATCTAAAGATTATCCTAAAACCCTGCATACACACCAAACCTTTGCGGGTAAGATGCCCACCCCTGGTATAGAGTTTGGTGCAATTACTAATCACTGCCTGTATTTACTGCAAAAGGTGTTTTCAGTTTGTTAAAGAGGTTGCCCATCTAGTTAAATCTTTGTACCTCTATAAATATCTCCAGGGCATTCTCTCTCACTAAGGTTATGACCTGTTTATGTTTTTTAATTCCCAGAAATGTCTTTTCTCTTAGCAATGTTTTTCTCACGTCATGTCTTTTACACTCTCAGAAAAAAGGGTACCGATTTCTATCTTTACTTGTCACTGGGGCTGTACCCTCAAGGGTCTTGTATATTTTAAGACACATAAATGGACTTTGAGGAACTGTTTTGTACCATTGGGGGTACATTAATGTTGCTTGTACCTTGGGGATTCATTTCTGTACCATATAAGGTGCAATTACCTACAACGAAGGGTACGATTGGCAGACCCTTGAGGTTACAGCCCCAGTGACAAGGAAAGGTACAAATTGGTACCCTATCTTCTGAGAGTGTAATATATTCTGTGATTATGTCTAATTATTGCCCTATTTTGTATCTTATCCAGTGTTTACGTAAATGTTTATAGAGATTTCACTGCTTTACACAGTTTTCACTGCTTTCTTGTGACCATAAAGAGCTGGGAAATCCAGTTGGGATGCTGTTACTCACATGTTGCACAATGTGCTTGTTTCTCCCGCACAGCGCTATGACTCCGTATCCAGTGTCAGGAGTAGTGTTTCCTCTCTGAGAGACTCCCTCGGAAGCAGCCGTAGCCTTGGTAACCATTTATGCAGGAGTAACACTAACTTCTCTGTCACACACAACCCCTTTCTGAGGGGGGAAAAAAACACTGTTGGGCTCTGTCTCAGGAATGCCAGGATTGCATTTGCAGGTTTCACTACACCAGCTTCTATTTCACTTGTTAGAAAATAGTTCTGGAATAATAAGAGTCCTCTGTAGCTTAAAGAGCCAGAAACATGCAGGTAAACTCAATATGCAATGTGCATAGGATCGAAAGTAATTATTCCAAAATGTTTGTCTTCACTTTATCTTGCAGATTAAAGAGAAATACCCTACATACAATTGCTGAATAGTTAAATGAAGGCAATCCTGTGCGTTAGTGGTGCATGATTTTTTAATTTTATTTATTTATTTTTGCTTCTACAAGCACTACTTTCTCCCAGCGTTTTGTTTTTTTTTTTAAAGCCCCCAAACCTGAGGTGGTGATTGATGGTCTCATGCCTACACAGAGTCCGTTACCCTTTCCGGGGACGAGAGGGAGACAGGCAAGCTGAGCATCCGGCTGTGTTACCAGGAGGCCCCCGAGCAGGTCTGGATAACACTTGTGCAGGTAAGATTACAGTCCGAGTGAAACACCCCATTGTCCCCAGGACTCACGCGGTAGCAATCTGTAAAACAAGGCCATGGGATTCCACCCTGTGACTCCTACCGCTGACATTCCTTTTGATTCTGTCAAACTTTTAGAAAGCTTAGGCATTTCATTACCATTTGAATAATTAAATTCAGTACTTTAATTAATTAATACCTCAGTATTAATTAATACTAAAATTCAGTAAATGAAGCAATGAAGCCTTGCATAATGACTAAAATGGATGGATGAGCCTTCATTTTGCTTGACAGTGTAAGGACCTGTATTTCCCAATGGTGTTTGGAGAACAGCAGAAGATTGGGATCAAAGGCATAATTACTACAGCCAAGCCAGTGCAGTTTAAGAGCTCCGTCAAGGAGGCCACTCCTGTGGGTACTAATCTGCCTGCCTCTTCTGTATAGCACATTCAAAAATATACTTCATGGTATTATTCTTTAGTTAGACCATCATTTCACTTCTGTATCCTTTTGAAGGTATAATAAAGTTTAATTTTGAGGTTGTAATTCCAGTCATTGTTTTTAATTAAATTCTACGATATATTTTACTCTATACTCTATATTTTTATCTCTATATTCTATTATTCTTACAGTTTATATTTTATATCTTTATATCTTTACATTTTATATTTATTACATTTCATTTTTTGAATATTTATCTTACTATGTCGTATTATGTATAATTGTGTGTGTGACAAATAAAGTTTGAATTTGAATTCTAACGACCTGGACTTATTCCCAGGATCTGGAGTTAATGGAGACTTTCGTCTTCAACCTGCCTCTGATGCAGCTGCGCGCCGCAGGCCTGGTATTCCGGCTTCAGACGTACCTCCCTCAAAAGCGCACGCTGGGCGAGTGTGCAGTGTCGCTACGGCAACTAGGACCCCATGAAGCCCAGCACTGGTTGGACATCCACGCCCCATCCAAAGCTTCGGTGAGTCTCCCACCTTGGAAGCCATGGGTGACCGTTGAGTTGATGCAGGACTGAAACCACATTAATCACTGACACTTAGCCTTTCCATTGCTTGCCTAAATATAATAAGCTAAGCACAGACACACATAAACCTAGAAAATACCCAGCCTCCTGGTCCCACAAAAACATAAACACTGTGTTGCATGCATGGTGGTACGTGACTTCAGTGACTGAAGGCCCAGGAAATGGGAGAACACGTTCGGAGCTGACTAATGGACACTAGGGGAACGCAGGAAATAGCAGTCAAGGCTGGGACAGATCCTATCAGCTGCACAACAATCTTGCTAACTAGCATTAGCCTTAGCTATCGGGTTTGAAATTCATTTCTCACAATGGAGGACAATTCCCATGCTATAAGTAACACATGGAGAGGAATTTTAGATTCTTTTCTGGAGGATTCAATAGCATTAGCCGTGGAATTTTTTACGTCTGCCTGCTATATGCACCTGCCGTGTTATTGTCGTGGTGGCTCAGATGATAGCACTATTACGCTTCCAAGGTTGTGGGTTCAATACCTACCACTGGCTATGTGTGTAGAGTTGCTACAGGTACCCTTATTACCTTCCACTGTCCAGAAACATTTAGTTAGGTTAATAACTATTACAGGTACAAATGAATTAATGGGTGCAAGTGCAGATAGATTCTGGAAGCCAATCACTTTAAGCAGCTGAGCACCAGATGTTGTGCATTATTATGTTTACATGGTAAAGATGGATAAACGGGTAATTGAGGCACACTGAAAAATGTACCAACCTAGATGGGGAATCCGTCTTCTTTTACTATGTACAACTAAGCAAACAAAATGAAATGAGGAAGTAAAGTTCTGTAAGTTCTGGGAAAGACCAAATGAAATACAAACACTGGTTGTTTTACCGAAACCTTCATTTTACTGTTCTGATAAAAAAAAAATTTTTTAATGTTGACTGTTGACAGATTGCTGTAATAGTGGTCAGTCATATGTGTTTTTCAAGGACCAATGCTGATTCTGAAGAGTATTGTGGCGGTGAATTTCTGAACATTTATTCAACAGAAAACTGTAACATATATCAACTTTTCAGTTAAAAGGTTGGTGAACCCAGTACAGTAACCCCTTCACATTACTTGACATTCGTACTTTCGGTTATTCACCATGAAAAATTAAACAGGAATATTTTTGGAGCTCGCTGAAAGATTGCAAAACCTCGCAGATAATGCCAAATGATCTGAATCGCGTAAAATCATGTAACATATAAATATTAATGATACATGACATTTGATTGTGTAAAGGCACAGCATATCTTTAATGTTAAAAGCCTTGGCTTGGGTACACCGTGCATCTTCGTCTCGTCACCCTGCCTCACTCACGTCTTAGCTGTCTCACATTTCTCGCAGTGACTTTTAGACGTTTCCGTGCTGTTGTTTGCTTTGTGGGGAGAAATGCTGGGAAAAGTTCATGAATAGCAAAATATCCAAATAAATAAAAAGATACCTTATTTTGTCATTTGGCAAGAAGTAAGAATTCTTCAGTTTTCTTGCTCTCCAGTGAGAGAAACAGACTCGGGTGAGAGCACTGCATTCTCCTACAGATCTGCCAAGCAGAGCTACAGATTGCCACGTGCTTCCAGGCTGTCGGGGGCCGCATTCAGCTCCAGGTGCTGGGGGCTCAGAATATCCCCAGTTCTTCTGCACCGTTCAGCCGAAGTAGGTATTCTAACAACTGCCTTGTGGCAACAGTGGGTTTCATCTAAAAAGGTCAACTGTGTGTATGCAGTGTGTATTTCTTGCCATCATTTGCTATTACTTTTTATACTGTTTTTAATGTCTGGATTATATTGGTAGACTGCAGTTGCAGTGAGACAGTTGCAGTGAGACAGTTGCAGTGAGACGACTGCTTGTTCTTTTAACTAATCGTGACATTTTCTTCATTAGGTTTCTTTGTTAAGGCAGAGATGTATTCTTTGGGTAAACTTATTACCAAAAAAAAAACCCGAGCTCTGAAGTCATCGGGGGCTCAGGTGCAGTGGTCAGAGACATTGCTGTTTCCTCTGGCAACTCGAGAACGAGATGTTTCCTTTACTGCAAAACTGTACAGTCGCAGCTCTGTGCGCCGGAAGCAGTTCTTGGGACAGGTGAGAATACTTGCTTTCTCTTCCTTACACATGTACACACACGCGCACACACACACACACACACACACACACACACACACCACTACACATGCACGTTAAACATCCTGCAAGCATTCACACCTATCAAACGGTTGAATATGCATAATCAGCTGCTTAGCAGCTGGTGTGCTGGTTTTGAGACAACTCGCTTATTTTGGTAGGTGAACCTTGGATTTGAAAATACCACTTCTGATGCCCTGGAGCAGTGGAGGGACACCATTGCACACCCAGAAAAGGTGGTTTCTGCGTGGCACAGACTGAGTCGAAATGTAGAGGACAGATGTATATCTAAACAATAACCCCCACCCTGGGCTTGCTTCTTCATCCAGACTTTTGGTACACAGCCAGTCCTGTACATACGTTTGTGGCGGTCTGCAAAATTCAGATGATGACACATGAGCTTGCTTAGAACTTCTGAGCTGCTGAGTGTATTCAGTTTACCCCGGGGTGATTTACTTCTGAGAGCTTG
This sequence comes from Petrocephalus schoutedeni, assembly GCA_026780765.1. Lineage (NCBI taxonomy): Eukaryota > Metazoa > Chordata > Actinopteri > Osteoglossiformes > Mormyridae > Petrocephalus > Petrocephalus schoutedeni. The sequence goes on along the minus strand of JAODKL010000027.1, from coordinate 11,654,326 downwards.
GAGGAGCAGATTTGTTCATCCTGTGGTTTTGTAGTGATTATCTTATCAGATATGGATGACTGAATCCCGGAATGATACAGAAACCCGAACAGAAAGAATGATGCCCACACCATAGCTTAGCTGCTGGGTATGCGACACATAGTCTTCTATCTGGAATATGATCAGTAATGCTTAGTTACAAAAACCGCAGATTTTACAACAAAACATCCATCTCAGACTTTATAAACCACTTCAGCATAGCTAAATTAATGTAATATAAAATATGTAGTAATACTTTTATTTATCGTAGAATACTGTACAGAAATAAAGGCATTCATATTTAAAGTTTTGCTTCTGAAAATGTGTTTAAGCTGAAAGAACTGAATCTGTATTGTACTCTAAATGTTTGTTGGTTGCATGCAGATTGTATTGCTTGTTTGGGTTGTTCTACAAAAAAGCCCATATATGGAAATTCAATTTTGTTACATTGTTGAAGCCTGTAATATCATATTTAAGCAGTAATCATTGTTCATAAATATTTGCTTTCTTTAATTAATGAATACACATAATACCTTATTCTGTGTTTTTTGTGTCCATATATAGGATCCTTTCAGATATTAAATCTAGGACACATGAAATGACAGATTACATATTATACTTGGCTTTGAATGACTGTGTTTTTAAGCAGAATCAGTATTACTGCATTATTAACAATTGCAACAATACAAAGATCATTCTGTGAGCAGTCAAACTAACTTGTTCATGTTTATTATGGCACGGTACTTTTAAATACGAAAATTGGCATTAAAGAATTTAATTAATCCATGTAATACTAAATATATTAGAGGATATAACAATTTTCATGATATAAAATACCACAAATCTTATTATTTGAATTATATTGTGACATTCTAGGTCAGGGATGGCTGCTTCTTCTGAAACAGCTGTTGGGTGTACAGGTTTTTGCTGCAACTCCCTAATTATTAATGAGAGGGCTGATTGGCTGAAGAGTCCTCACACCTGGGATAGAACGGCTGACCTAAAGGTTATCCCAAAAACCTGCATACAGACCGGCCCTTTGTCGATAAGACCGGGCGCCCCTTTTCGAAGTGAGTGGTAGCAATTAGTAAGTATGCCTCATGGTCCACACGGTAGAGCTGCTTCACTCTTCTCTCCATTGCTTGCTGAAAACAAAGCTAGCCACTAAAGTCAAGACATGTCATCAACCTATTCCACAACGGCTACAAAGAATCTATTCAAAGATATTCTCATTCCGTCATTAGACACAAAAATCTCATGGGCCATGACTGTGATTTGGGTAGTGGAAATGTGTAAAAAAAAAAATAATAATAATTTATATGAAGGAGAAGTCACATAACCATTTATAATAAATACTTTTAATCTCATTTAATTTTACTGCATTAGGGGAATGGCACACAGACGGGTGAACATGCATAAAGTGAAAACAGCTGGAGCCTCTGTATGAGCTGTGCTTTAGTCATTTCACACGCTGTGTGTTATCAGTGTCATCACTTACGTAAGGAATATTTGAGAATTGTTAATAATTATTCAGAGAGAAGGCATTCCGACCGCACCTTGCCAAAGGATCTGAATGCAATGTGTTTGCTGAAAGTTACTCTTTTCAAGAACTAACTTGTTAAGGAGCTCGTAAAATGAGACATACGAGAATGATTACAGACTTTTACACCCTATGCCTACTAAGCTCAATAGTCACTTCTTCCTTACCTATCAATCTATATGACTATTTGCTTACACTGTAGAAAAAAGTGTCGATTATGGTGATTTTTGTACATTTAGAAATGATAGTCATAGTGTAATCACAGAGTACTATAGCTGACCAACAGGATCTCTTACCATTTCGAAACAAAAGCAAATGATTGGGGTGTGATGGTTAGGAAAGCAATGCTGTAATCACGAGGTTGCTGGTTTGAGTCCCTGACCTATAAGTACCACTGGGATACCCTAAGCAAGGTACTGCTCCCCGGGGACTGAATTAGTTGCCCACTGCCATGTCACCTATGGATTAAAAGCAAAGGACACATTTCATTGTGGTGTATTGCCAATTAATTATATTTCAGATATACATTTATATGGGCTGGTGCAGTTTTTAGCAGTTGCTTCACACCTCTGGCACCAGGGTTTGACCCTTTGCCCTGTGTGGGATTCGTATCTTCTCCCTGTGCCATCATGGGGCTTCTTCTGGGTTCCCCACAAACATGCTGAGGTGAACTGAAGTTGCTGAAATTGTGAGTGCGCCCTGCAATGGGTTGGTAACCCATCCTGGGTTATTCCCTGCCTTGTGCCCATAGCTTCTGGGATAGGCTCTGGATTCCTGCAACCCTGTATAAGCAGACTGGATGGATGGATGGATGGATGGATGGATGGATGGATGATGGGTAAAGTGATGTACTAAAATAATTAGCCAAATGTAACCCAATATGGTTTGTGAAAATAGTATCTGAAAATATTGTTGGAAATTGCATATATAAGTCTGGAAAATTCATGTATGTCTTTAGACGTGTAACCTAACCAAATTCTTACTACTCGACTTCCATAACAAGGATAATTTAACCGTGGTGTGATGTCTTGTCTAGTGTTCTTCTCTCTTCTTATGCATGACTTTGTAAAAGATTAGACATCTTGCCTGTGCCTGTAGACCTTAATTTCCCACTCGCCTCTCAAAGTAAGCTTTTGTAGGTAGGTCGCCCATCCATTGGACACAGCTGTACCACACACTATGCAACTGTTTCTCTGTTGCATGCTTTAATCAAAAGAGGATAAGTATCCTAAGTATGCTAAGTCACTACGATTCTCTCTCCAGGATCTCTATTCTTCACAAATCAGTTGGAGAAAAAGGTCATTTACAGCTTGATATTCCATCTTAATGTATTATTGCTTACTTCCCTCTTTTTTGAGTGACTTTAACATAGAAGCTAAGGCGAAATACTGATTTCAACTGACAAGAAAAAAAAATGATTTGTTATCAATAGCTCATTCAGTTCTAACTTTAGCTTTATTTCAACCAGATAAAAGCTGTAATATTATTATTGTATTTTAAAATAAGGTCCTGTTTATTTTAGGTTCCTGTGTCAGGAGGCCAATCAATCAGAATTTTCAATCTCAATTTTGTTTGTCACAAGCATTTTTGCATAACTGAGAGAACCATTGTGCCTGAGAGCAAAAAAAAAAACATTAAACTCTGCAGAATAGAAAATCACAGGAAAGGGTCACAGAGCCCCCTGCTGCCGATTCAGAGCCTACATAAAAATCCTGGCCGTATGTCACGCGCACAGACACGTGATAATTACCAGTCACTCTAGAGGGGTCATTGTGGCACCTGTAAGCACCACTTGGTTCTGCCCCTGTTATCGTGGGCCTTGTCAGACTTCTAAGGGAGTTGTTCTTCATTGCCCGCTAGATAAAGCGAGGTAGGCAATCTTTGAAGGCTCCACTCAAGCTGTTTTTCTGCACCAAAACGGTTTGACAGCAATATATGACCTTTTTCGGATGGCTTAAATGGAATATCCATCTTCCAGTACTGGGTAGCAATGAGCCACACACGCGGAATTTCACAAACCACATAAAACTGAATATAAGATATTTTGTGTAATTTAAATTATTCAAATATTTTCTTACAGTTGCACTTTTATATTCTCATATACTACTACTATCACATAATAATAATAACAATAATAATAATAATAATAATAACAACAACAACAATAATAATAATAATAATAATAATAACGGTACTACACATTTCATTTCATCGCCAAAAACACAGCAATTGTTTTAAAATTTATTTGATAGGGGTCAGCTTTAACTGTCTGCTTTAACAAAGGTTACACACAAATCCATAAAAACACCTCTCCTGCGGACACACATTTCATCGCTGTTGACTCTTTTACTGTCAGTTTACTAAAGATTTGGAGAACATCTACACAATCATATTGTTTTACGCAAGCAAACTAGAACCAGGCAGATTAAACATTATTCATACCTGATTCATAGCAAAACATCAGTGACACATTATTGCCGCGGTTATTTTGTTAGGTGGGTAACTTTCTTTGTTTTCGTATTTAATTCTGGCCGTGCGTTAACAGATAACCAAATTGTACCACATGGACTGATTTGAAGTTTAAGCACCGATTTCCCGTTAAACTTTTAAATGTAAGAATGAAAATGCCTAAGAATGATTCTGTACTATGTGGAGCCTAGGGACACGGAAATAGGCAAGGCGTGAATGTATGACGCATGGGTCGGGCATTTAACCACCCTTTAAAATAAACTCTTCTCAGGAGCGAAATTGTTTCAGCGCATCATGGACAAGCAGACAGACAGCTTCGCCTTGAAAGAAGGGTTCCTTGTGAAGAGGGTGAGCAAATTTAAACGAGGTTAAACTTACATTATTGTCGGTACTTCAATCCTCTTTTCGATCTGCAGGGAGATACTGCATATATAGTACTGCATACTACAGATTTCAGACTAATGCACCGTAAAGTAAGCACATTTTTCAAAACACGTGGGATTAGGTTGTGATACATTACACGTAAAGATATACGATCTATCTATCTGTCTGTCTATTATTATTATAATTATCATTATTATACCTAATATTATTAGGTATTATTATACTAATTCAGCTCTCACCACAAAGGGACACGTCGTTCACAACTGGAAAGCTCGCTGGTTCGTGCTGCAGCCGGACAGTCTCATCTACTACAAGTACGATGGAAGCAAGAAAGATTCCTCTCTGCGCGGAAAGGTCACTCTGTCCGGCTGCGTTATCACCTGCCCGTACCTGGAGTACGAGAACAGACCCGTGAGTCCGCGCAGTGGTATAGCCATACTGTACTTTTAATAACAATACTACACTGATATTTCGTTAGACCTCCATAACACACTGCAGAGTTCTGGAATAGGAATTCTTACAGTGCCTATTGGGCGTGCCAGTTTTGCTCTGTTCAGACAAGTCACGGATCGCTTGCTTCCATGTATCCTTGTTGATGTACAGTTAATATGCAGTTTGGTGCATTATCTGGAGACCTTTGAGACAAGGGTACAGTGTTCGTGCTCTGAACTGGTCATTACACCATGTTAGGTGGTTTTGCGTCTATTCTTATAGTAGTACATTTAAAATCTGTGGGTGAAATGCATTCTGGTATGTCGCATGGCATGCCCCAGCTGGTCCTAAGGCTGCAGACTCAGAACTCCGCCGAGTACTTCCTGGAGGCCTGTTCTCGGGAGGAGCGGGACGAGTGGGCAGCAAGCATCGCGTCTGCGGTGCAGAAACTCCGGCCCCCCGACGCTCGGAGCGATCCCGCCTTATCTAAAGCGCCCGAAGCACTGCAGCTCCACAACATCAGCCTGAAGTGAGCACGGCTCCGATAATCGCTTTCATGACTCACGCAGATGTTTGCATAATGCGGATTAGTTTAAAATCGGCAATATGAGGAGAAAGAACTTCTATCCTTATTATAACCCCATGATTTCCAATAAATTTGAAGTGCCCGCCTCCCTGTACCTCCTGATTTCTGAAGCTGGTGGTTGGATTGCTTCATTTCTTTACGTTTTTTTTCCACAGTCAGGTGGTAGATTCCATGTATGATGTTCACAGTGGCATCAAGCTCACCAGTCATGTAGAGCAAGGCAACTCCTACGGCAACTGCTTTTCAGGTAACTCTATTTAAATGTGCAAAACAGCTCCTCGTAAACGATGGCATTTTCAATTTCAGCTATTATGCAGTTTATGGTTTTGGATGGAAATCAGTGCCATGCATATACCGCACGTGTTCTGTTAAACCAAGTCAGACTAGTGGGGAACATGGGAATACGACGAATTTGTGAATCTGGAACTCCAGTATTTAAAAATATGCTTTAATTAATAGAAGACAAAGCCACAATATGGATGCATGGGTAGTATGTAATCTGATGATATACTTATTATGTGATGTGTCTGTGCAGAGCTGTTTATACTGTGCTGTTTCGTTCCTATTTAGCCTATTTATGTTGTGCAGTATATATTTAAAGGTATAATATGCTGCAATTTTACAGTTCTAATATTAAAATCTTAAATATTAAGTATTATCAATCGCTATTTACATCACTTAATTACCTTATACAATGATATTCTACATGTATGCATTTAATATTATTATAGGAACATGAATAATTGAAGTAAAGGTTTGCGGTATTTTTGGAACCTCATAAAATAAGGGAATTTGGTAAATATTGTTATTCATTTGAGCGTCATCATCTGCGTTAATGATGAAGGTGCTGTTTTGCGCTTTTTTTTTTTAGTTTTTGCTATCACATATTTACGTAGTTAACTGCATGGCTGCTGACATGTAGCAGAGTGGAACTGGAAAAGAAGAGCGCTGTGTAAGGAGTCAGTCACCTGAGGCAGCTCTGGTTGGTCCCACAGGCTCGGCTGTGGTAGACTGGCTGCTGTCGATGCAGCTGGTCCTCACACGAGTGGAGGCGGTGACGTTGGCATCGGCTCTGCAGGAAGAGGGCTTCCTGCGTCCGGTGGGCTTGAAGAGCGTGGAGGCCGTTCATAGCGTCGGGCTCAGCGAACAGTTCTTGGATGACTCCACTGCCCTCTACAGCTTTGTGAGTCTGCACACTTCTCAGCGAAAATATGGCCATTCATTGGAAGCTCAGCCTGGCTGTTCTAATCTCGGTGTGACTCCTTGTCAGCGCGCGCATTTGTAATGTGTTATTCGCCTCACCCGTATGTCATATGTATGTAAATGAACAGCACATCATTTTATTTTCTCACCGTCCCTGTATTTGATTCCCCAAAGGCTGAAGTGTTTAAGAAGAGAGGGAGCGTGAAAGCAGATGGTTCCTTAACTGCCATGGAAATGAGCGGCAAGGTGTTAAAAAGGGGCTTCTTACTCAAGCAGGTTCGTTTGGGCTGAAATGGGGTTCGGTTTTCTCGTTCCCATTTGGCCCGCTACACTTGTCCCCCCGACCTGATGCCGCAGTTACCGAGGCCGCAGATGGGGGGGGGTCCCGCTGTATTTACATGGCTGGCGTTGTTTTCTGTTTGTAGGGCCACAAGAGGAAGAACTGGAAAGTGCGTCTCTTTGTGCTTCGTGGAGAACCCGGCTACTTGCACTACTACGACCCTAGTAAGGTAAGGACGTTTCAACTCTTTCACTCCTTCAGTCCTCCAACATTCCCCCGATTTAAGTACAGGCACGGCACGCCTACACGGACTCCTTGACTTCCTATATGACCTCATCGCTGCCTTACAGGATGACATGAGTCCTGCCGGCGGCTTTTCTCTGAGAGGGTGTCTGGTGTCTGCGCTGGATGATAATGGCATTCCCACAGGTGAGTCAGGCAGTTCCAGCCCCAATTGCAATCACAGGCTTGGCTGTGCCTGTTCCAAAGACCACTGTCAATGATATTCATCTATGTTTACTTATTGCCGTAGGTGTTAAAGGTAAGGTGCAAGGAAACCTGTTCAAAATCATCACTCAATCAGACACGCACTTCTTCATCCAGGCCCCGACCAAACAGGAGAGGTTAGAATGGATTGAAGCCATTAAACAACAAACTTAAAAGAAAACTGAGGATTTTAAAGGAGTAAATAAGGTTTGAGCAGTTAGTATGCAATTTAAAACAGACAGCTTGAACCTGCCTTTTAACCAGTCTGTATTAGTCCGATGGACCCACCTTTCTCTGTCATGCCAAACTGCCAAGCTCATGCTAGCTGAATCCAGACATCACACTGATAGGTTAGAGGTACTCAGTGAACGGGGTTATCGTTATACATTCTGTGAATGTACCAGGACAGAATTGCTGTAAACTGTAAACTGAGATTTGATATTTGGGATATGTACCATATTTTTTTCTGTGATTAAAATGTTGATGTACATTTAGAAATTGAACGTTTCTGCAAATGTATTTTAAGGTTAGAATGAGAATAATGTTGACGAGCATAACATTCTCAGTTTCGAAATCCTTTAATCTCTTTCTCCACGCCTTATTTGTTTATGTGTAATAACTCATTTTTTATTGCCTTTTTATGTAGAGCTACTAGGTTTCTCAAGAACAGTCACTGGGTATTTGTTGGAGGAACAATGTTAATGCACACTATGTTTTACACATTAGATGGGTTAAACTGTTTTATTCTTAATAAAATTACAAAATGGATTTTGAGGTTATCAAAACCGATGTTGCTTGTTGCCCACCTGACAAAACACCTGCACCTTCATAGCTGTAAGCTCAGACATACAGTTTAATGCATGGTAATTGTAGGAATCAACAGCATTTCTGAACATCAACTGGGTAATGTTTTGCCAAGGGTTTGCCAAAGAATTTAAAAAGAAGTCTGTCTGTGTCTCCATTTGAAATGCCATTGGTAGATGAAGGCATCTAGACACAAAGACTAAGGTTCTGTAATCACCGCTTTCACTATTGAGGGCAAAATGGGAAATAATTTTTAGAGGTGTAAGGTTTGTAAATGCATCACAATATGTAAAACATCAGATGATAGTAATTAAAACATCCCAATAAACTTTTTGCCATTACTTTGAGAATATTTCTCCCTTTTTAGCTCTGATGGATATGGGAGCTCACACTTTAATATTAAACTTCGTATTCCAAGGTTATTTAAAAAGGGCAAAATTAATTTACTGAGAAATCTGAGTCATCTATAAAAATATTTATAGAAAGTATCCTCTGTTTAGCTTTTATTTTTAAGACTGGGTCTCTGTACACCTGTCAGAAAACATGAAAGACAGTTTTGTGCGTTCTCATTGTTATCGGATTGTAATTTTATTCACTGTAGGCCAAATTCTCCTGCAGTTGATCAGTCGTAAACGTGGTGCATCTCTCGCTAATGGCGACTGGCGACCTGCGGACTCCTCGCACATTTTGCTGAGGTTCCCAAGCAGCAGTTTTATTTAAAGCTGCCGTTAAGTTCCAACGCCAAAGTACCAAAACCTTACAAACACTCCTTACAAACACCAAATAAAAACATTACACCTTTTGTAATAATCCAAACCCCATTTACTCAAGTAACAAAAAAACAACAACGGTAATGAACAGCTAATATACAAGATATGACAAAGTCACCTCTTCTTATTTGGGTATGTTTTAATGGAAGCCTAAGGTACAGATATTACATAAATCATACCCAAAACTAGGCATTTAAACCTGTCAACTTAATATAATAAGCCCATAAATGTGTTCTTTGCTATTTGCATGGAAATCAGTGTGTGTCACTAACCAACATTCTGTGTAACTAGACAAAGCATTGGCTTTGATTGAACATTCTGTAGTTCTTTATGGCCTCATGGCCAGTAGCTGGGTATTGTTAGTGTGCCTGCAGGGTTCAGCAGCCAGTTGACCTTGGACCCCCAAAGGTTTTCTCCTCCTATATTTAACTATGGAGTTTTTGTTTCCTCTCCCCTGGTGTCATTTAGCTTTGTTCACTATTCACTGACACCATTGTTTCCCTTATCTGCTGCGTCAGTAACTGGTGCTCGTTTGGAAGTTTATTAAGTGCTTTGAGGCAACCATGTTGGAAAAGATGCTATTTTAAAAATAGGCTAAACTGAACGGAGTAACCCTTTCAATCTCAGACAACACAACTTGAATGAAGGCACTTTACATTGTAAGATCAAATATCTGCAGTACCTAAATCAAGGTAAGAAAGTTGTCAGTTTGCTGGAACTCGGTAAAAAAAGATCTAGATTTTCAGAATCAGGAACATGAAAAATGTCTTTTAAGACAGACAACTTGTCTAAATCCTCAGCCCTTCATGGTGCTACTGTGGTTTTACTCTGCACTACTCATGCCACCTTAGTCAGCTGCAGGTCCCCACAGACGCGCAGTGCAGTTAGAGATGCGAGCTGGAGCAGCCGGTGTGAGAAGCCACAAAGCGGCTGGCCGTCCACGAGGATACGAAACTGCTGGTGCTCACAAACAATCTCCATCTGACAGAGGGAGAAAGAGAGGGGGACAGAGAGACAGGGAGACAGAGAGATAGGGAGACAGACAGGGAGACATGGAGACAGAGAGATAGGGAGACAGACAGGGAGACATGGAGACAGAGAGATAGGGAGACAGACATGGAGACAGAGAGATAGGGAGACAGACAGGGAGACATGGAGACAGAGAGATAGGGAGACAGACAGGGAGACATGGAGA